>BQNB010018585.1:0-25416 GCA_026074375.1 Tanacetum coccineum
AAGATTCCGCATTAACATATTGTATTCAGTCATTGTTTCTACATAGTCATTTGTATTTATACATACTGGCTATCATCCTTTATAAGCTGCAAAGATCCATTCAGTTTTAAAGGTATCTGGTATATAGAAGCTTCTGTTTTTGGAGGGAAAATTTGAATTTTAAATTTTAAGTTTTTAATAAAACTTTTCTTTTAATTAAAAAATATTTTGTATAATTAGTTTTGTAAAATTCTTTTGTAAAAATGTAATGGATAAGAGAAAAATATTTTCTTGATCACTAATTTTTTATAATTTTATTCACTTAATAAATATTAAATTAACCAATTTATAGGTTGCGTGGTTTGTATTTAAGAAAATAAAAATCATAAATTCTACAGATAAGCCTCCCAGAAAAAAAACTACCAAATAAAAGCACGAAACCGAAAAAAAAAACCATCATTTGAAACTAAGAAAAATCCAAAACACACACACACGTAAAAAATCTCAACCCCCAGAAACCTGTGAGTTTTCGCCAATAAATTAATATTTGATACAACATGCGTAATTGTGTACCCATCAATCTCTAATGTCAATATAAAATAAAATTAAAATAGATAAAAGATATTGAGTAGTCTGATCAAAATAATCATGCTTAATGAGATATTGTTTATTGACACAACCTTAAGTGAGACATAGATTAATCTTAGAAATAGAATTTTACGCTCTGGTATAATTTCGTATGAACGTTTAATTTTATCGTAAACGTTTATTACATTTTGTTATTATCAAAACGTTTGGAGGAGGTCGGAAATAATAAATAACGTTTTTTGACATTATTCTTGTTATCTAACAATCCCCCCCCTTTTTGACAGAATGGACACAAGTTGACAAAATATAAACTTAATTTTTGTTTAAATTAAAAGTTACAAAATTATTAAAGAGTTTTGTTCCATGTCTCCCCCTTTTTGTCAAATTCAAAAAGGATGACCGTCGAGTAGTTGTGGAAGAAGGAAAACGACGATATCAAGACTCCCCTTGTTCGGGCACCAAGGGATCAATCTTAAGAAAATTGTTTGCCTACAAAACAAAGTTAGAAATACAAGTGCAAGACAAATATCTTTTAAACAACACATTATATTTAAGTCACCCAAAAGAGAGTTTCATTCAACAATCAAGATGCAACTAATACATTCATACAACATAAAGTAAAACTAGAGCTAAGACAAATTCATACAATATTTGTATGAATCATTACAATAGAAAGTAGATAATCATAAAGATATAATAAGGCATAGATCTACACTAGTGGATTCTTAGAATGTAGAAGATGCCATAATCAAAAGATGGAAGTTCGATTATTTAGGTAGATTAATCATATAAGAATGATTAATTAAAGAGGGAAAAAGAAGGGGTTGGTGACACATGATTTTGAGGGACACGAGTTTGAGGTATGGGACGGGTAAGAAGAAAGTGAATAAAGTTGATTTCATTTCTTAAGGAATGGAATTGGTGTCTAGAAAACTTGTAACAATGATAAAAGCTTGAGTGAAATTCAACTTGAGCATGAGAAGGAGGATGAATTTGTTATGGTGGTGGTGAAGGTGGTGCATGAATGTAGGCATTATATGGATTAGTATGTGAATCAAGGATGGTGATGATGTTGTGGAGTTGGTTGATCATTTGATCTCTTAAGGGATTGTATGATGGTGGTGAGGGAGATTGTAAGTAGACTCTTGGAGGAAGTGGAGGTGAGTCTTTTTGGGAAGGAGGTGATGATTTTAGAGTGGATGTTTTGCGTTTCCATACTTGTCTTACCGACATTCTTGGTTTTCTAGAAAAGTTGAAATGGTGGTTTGAGTAAGACATTGATGATGAAGAAGAAGAGGATGTAGAAGGTGAGGGTGGTAGTGAGGTAAGAGAATTTGATGATTTAAATAATGGAAAGGATGGTATAACATGGCAAAGCATGGTTTGGATGGAAGAGGATGCCAAATGTTGTTTAGCTAACAAGGAGAAAGACAGCTTGTGGTTGTAGGCTAGGAGGGTTCAAAGATACACGATAAAAGGAGGCAAACTTAAATTTTCATTTCCCCTGGCAGGCAGTCATATTCACTGCGAGTCCTAATATTTTTGGGGGGCCACCGGGTATTAATTTAAGGGGGCGGTTTTCTGAAGAATGAAAATTTTTAGTTTTTTCCTTTTCTTAAGTCAGTGATCTCGGCATTTACTATATTCAAGAATCAACTAATTCTAAGCAATTATTATGTTGTCTAAACTTGCATACCAAATCCATTAGCTAAATAGTGCCATTGTTCGATATCACATCATAAATGTGGTAATCATAAAACGTTGATAGGATGGTGAGAATCAATCCAAGTCAAATATATATTGTCATTTGCCATTCCTAGTCTAATAATATATTATAGAACATTATGTGTTATTAAACAGAAAGATATAAAATTAATAATAATAAAAATATTATAATAATAATAATAATAACTCTTAGTAGTTCTGCCAAGATGTTTCACTTTTGTTTTTCTCACCATTTATGTCTTGAGAGCTTGTCCAATTGACCCTAACCTTCCGGTGAGATTCTCGTTGTTGAGTTTTGGAAGATTCATAGTTTGGAGAGATAGGTGGTTCAAGTTATGACTTATGATGGAGGGTTTTGACGGACTTCAGCAGACAACATTGGACGTTGAGGAGGATGTTAGGACGGCGTGAAGACTTGGAATGAAATTATTCATCGTATTTTCATCAAGGGTATCATTCCAATGGATGAGAGTGAGATGGGTGATTAAAGTGGTAGGGAGGAGCTGCATTTAATTCACGGGTCTTTTCTTTCCATTGATCGGATCGGTCTTTTACATCGCATAATGGGGATCGAGGGGATGGTGACTCGATCATGTGAGAGTAGCGGATCAATTGCTAGCTCGGCAAGACGGCACAAAACATGTTTGAACAATCTAGTCAAAGCATTCCATAAGGTAAGTGTGCCTTAAGGTTTGCTTCATGTCTTTTCCATTTTTTTTGAGAATGGAGAATGTAGATTGTTTTCGAGTGGTGGTTTCTTTGCAATAAATAAAGCATATGACAAAGACATGCGGAGACATGATCCTTATGACCTCCTAGACAAATGGCATTTTCACGAATGATATCAACCCATGGTTTCATATGAGGTTGAATTTCGCGAGTTAAGATTTTGTTTTTGTCGACGATAATGGTTTTCTTGTTTTTAGTACGAGTGACTTGACCTGTCGAGGAATTTGATATTGAAAGACTTGAGACACTGGAGACGGAGGAGTGGTCTTATAAAGACCTTTACTCAGGAAGGACTTATTTAACAAGTAGTCGAGTGACCACATGTCGGTGTGGGACACTTGACCTTTGAACGGTATTTTTAAGATTTGACTGAATTTCTCAAGAGTGAGAGAGAATGACTTACTTTGTATAACAAAGTTGACCAGGAAATGACTCATAAAGTTATAATCAAAAGTTAGTTGACTATAGAACTCGAGAACAAAACGAGGAACAATTTGTTCGTATATGTTCAACAAACAATCAAAATATGAATCGAAAACTTAGCACGGATGTGATCATGTTCTCAAATAATTTGACTCACAAACCTACCCTCAGAAAATATCGTTTTTCAAGATTGCTAATTGTGTTTTGTATGGTTAATTAACTTTATTGGGATACGAGTGGAATTAGTTTCGGGTCTTTTGATGATCTTGTATTGGAAATGAAGGCATTGTTAACCTAAATAAACATAATCAAAGTATTTTTATTCTCTTACATATGTGCTGTTTTTTTGAGTTGTGCTCAGGTGGTGTGCCTTGATGTAAACAACATGTGGAGTAACGATTAACTCGACCTTAAATAATTAAAATCTTATGAGTTAATAAGCCCTTAGTTTGATTATTGCTCATCCAAAAATGTTAAAAAATACATATGAATTAGTATCTAGACCTTGTTATGAGATCATTATGCATGTGTTTGAAAACGTTTTTAAGTTTATTAACAATGCATAACCACAATTTTATTATGTTCCTAACGTGAGTAATTTGAATATAAAATTGGGGTTTTGGTTCGAAATTAATTTTTCAACAAACTCACAAATGTATGCAATCATATGTCTACGGGAAAGCATATTAGTTATACATTGTATCCTAGTAGTCTTAATTGTACAAATTTGAAAGAAAAATAAAAAAATCCCCAATTTTAAGTTTTTTGTTCATCTCAAACCCTAGACTCAAATTTTACAGAAATCAGTTGAAATGATTATTATGATGATCTTTAAGATGTTGTGAGTGATTATAGGTGTTGATTTGATCTTCAATTATAGTTTTAGTGGTTGATTTTAAGTTTTTGGGGTGTTTTGTTCGTGTTCGTCGCTGCAAATATGAAAGGGGGTGTTTGTTTTTGTGTTTTGAAAAACTTTTGATTAAGTGTTCAATTTTAGTGTCTGCTGATGGCGGTCCCATATCGCCTGGCGGTCCCAAATATATTGGGGGGCCGCCTAGGGTATGGGGGCCGCCCTAAGTGAGGGGTTTTGGACTCAGTTTTTGCCGAAAATTTTACAAATAGGAGTGAATTATAATTTGATTTCACGAGATTAAATTGCTTAAGGTACTTTCAGATTAAAGTATTTACGTTGTTACCGACCGGAGTTAGAACACGAAATAGAATTGAGACAGAAGAAGTGAGAAAGCGACTATATTGGTGATTTATGGAATGTGTTCTCATTCTAAACCAAGGACGTAGATAGTTAAACGATTCCAGTTTAAGGGGTTTCGTAGGAATGTCAGCAATGTTGTCGACGGAGACCCTTTTTCGATGAGTTATGTCTTTCTGGATTTATAACGAAGAAAGTAGTGCGAATTTTGATTGTGTTTGGTTCGAGAATGTTGACGGGTTTTTGCGAAGATCAATCGCGCTTTATTGTCGCACGTGATCGGGAGTCATCGCGTCGAACTTTGTGTCGATAAGAGCTTGTTCATCCATAGTGCTTGCTGGAAATGCCTTTCGGCGGGTTACGTATTGGGCTTCGGTATGGATATAGCCAGAGCTATTGTATCTTTCGAGAACCAAGATGTCAAAAAAACATCCACGAACACAAATACCGCTAGGTTCTTTGATCATATATTCCCGCATGATCAGAGTCGGAATTTACTATGTTTCTATGTACGGCCCTTAGGATACATAAATCCTACTGTGTAGTGCCTTTAATGTATCAGAAGATAGTTTAACGCTCATAGGTGAGAGGATTAGAGCCTATTAGAAAGCAGGGTAACAAAGGCAGCCACTAAATAACATGATATCGGGTACTTGACGTTAGGTATAATAAAACATATATGCCTCGATACTTGGTTACTATCTACGACTCACTCTTCAGTCTTTCGTGTGTTTGGTATCAGAGGAATGGGGGTTTTCATTGGTTTAGATCTTTTAGTCCAAATTTTCTTTAAGCATTTCTTTAATACATTTAGATTGTATTAAAGAAATTCCATTTCCATTTGTTTTATTTGTAGTCCAAGGAAGAAGTTAAGTTCGCCCATCATGCTCATCTGAACTCGTCATGCATGATTTTGGCAAATTCATCACACATGTCTTGACAAGTCGAACCGAATATGATGTCATCGACATATATTTAAACGATGATGAGGTTTGAACTTTTCTTCTTAGTAAAAAAAGTGTTATCTACCATTCCCATTTTATATTCATGTTTAATAAGGAAAGCTTTTAATCTATCATACCAAGCTTTGGGTGCTTGTTTAAGACCATATAAAGCTTTCTTTGTTTTTAAACTTATTCTGGTTGTTCAAAGTTAATGAATCCTTCGGAGGTTGTGCAGCGTATTCTCCTCATTGTTAAATACGTTCAGGAATGCACTTTTTAATCCATTTGAATTGTTAACGTCTAAAGCACAAAGCATAAAGTATAGTTCTATTTGACTCATGTAAGCAACTGGGGCTTAAGTTTCATCATAATCGATTGCCCTTTTCGTTGATTATAGCTTGAGCAAGTATACATAGCCTTTATTTTGAGAAATCTATTACCGTTCATAGTCTAACATTATTTCTACAAGCCTTCTTTGTTACTATAATTGTCATATTCCTAGGTTGTGGAACTAACTCTCAAACGTCGTTAGCAATGAATTAATTTAATTCTTCTTGCATGGCGACTATCCAACTATCATCCATTAAGGCTTTATTCACATTCTTAGGTTCTATAGTGATATAAAACAAAAGAAGTTACGTGCTTTGGGTTTGATCTTAGGGTTCTTTGGTTTAGGTTTCTATGACAATTTTTAATGGGTGTTTCTTGATTTCTTAAATATTGACTATTTTGTCAATCTCTAAAGTTTTATTATACATGTCTTTTCTAGGTTTTTTCTTTTCGGTATTCCTTAATTGCACCTTCTTCATCTAAGTCTTATCCATAGGGTGATGTCCTTTGAGGGTGGAGGATGAGGATTTTCATTTGAAAGTGGTCACGTTAAGTGAATCTTCGGACTTTTAGTGTGTTTATTTAGGATGAGTAGGCTTTACTATTTTGAAGGTAACTAAATAGGATACCTTCGTATGACTTTGGTTCAAACCTTTGAAAGGTGTCTTTAGTGTTTAAAATGAAGATCTTGCTTCCAAACACTCTAAGTAATATTAAGTTGGTTTTCTACCTCTTATATAGTTCGTAAGGTGTTTTTCTAAGATTGGCTCTATATTAGGATTCGGTTGAGAATGCTGTTGAAGTGTTCTAGGCGTTAACCAAAAACTTTTGTGGTACGATTGCTATTCAACATAGTCATATCTCATTTCTTGAAAGTACCCTTGTTTTTCTTTTAACCACGCCATTTGATTGAGGAGTGCGTGGAGCTGAGAGTTTTGTGTAATTCATTGGCATTACAAAAACTTTGCAAAATGCACGCATTATAATTCTCCCTATCCATGGTCGGTTCTTATTGACACTATTATTACATCCCTAATTGGTTTTATATTTTTCTTATAAACTATTTCGAATTGGTCGAAAAGCTTCGGTTTTGTCCTTAAGGAATTAGTCTATGGTATACTAGAATAGTCATTTCTATGACTACGGTGTAGCGGGTTTCTCCGTTAACTTCGTTTCGGTGGCTGGTCGAAGAGACCCATATGAAGGAGTTCTAAGCATCTAGTCGTTAAGACTATATTCTTGGCCTTATGACTAGCATGAGCTTGCTTTCTATTTTTGCAAGCATCACAAAAGTGTTGATCAAACATACGCTTAGGTAAGTTTCTAACTAATTCCTTAGATGTTAACAATTGAATGAGACACATATTTGCGTGACCTAATCTCCTATGCCACAACATGGAGTTTTCATCAATCGTTGCTAGACAAATTTTGTCTTTAGGCTTATTTCCTAATTTCATCACATATAAGCCTTTCTTCCTAATACCTTTAACTATGACTGATCATCCTAGTAATTTCTCATATATGTTCAGAGAAAGTTTACTCTCCACTTATTATACTTATTTGTCCATATACTTAAGAAGTCAAATCTTAATGTTAATCTAATTCTCTACATTATCTATTTTGAGAAGAGTTATACGAAAATGTATCTTTTCCAATGATGTTCCGCAAAAGATTACTAACAAAAATTAACATTACTTCCTTGTAGCTTGTAGCTGTGGGAAAGCTTTCGGTTATCCCATCATGTAATTTGGAGAATCCATATACTTTATCCACTCATCGGTTCCAAGTCGAGTCCAAAGCATGTCTATTTATAATAAGCACACCTCAATCATTTGGTCCAATATTCATGGGTCCAAAGTTGTTAGTGCTTAAATTCCATCGCATTTGATGCCATATTGGTTAGTGTTGTTATATAAATGGATCCGAACAAAGAAAGTTCGGTCACTCGAAGATTCATGACGCATGGTCTAAGCTCGAAAGGACAATGTTAATTAATGTTTAATAATGTATACGGGCCAAGATGTAAAAATACCAAAAAAGAAAAGCCCTCAAAGGCAAATCTAGTTAGATAAAGACACCTAGTTTAGTCAAATTTAGGTTAGCATCCATATTATTTTTCATCTTAAGGGTTTGTAGCCCCACTTTGTTTCTTTCAAAAAAAGTTCTTTAATTGTTTAATTTACAATTGCCATTGATCTTGTGATTCATCCATGGGAACTGATCTAGGGATTCCTACATTGGTTTCTAGAGCCTTCAAGATTGATGATTGATTAGTTTTGGTTTTTTTTGTTTATTGATTTAGAAAACAAAAAAGAAGGGTTAGATGTTTTGTTTTGATTTTTTTGTTTGTTCTTGATTCTTGATTCATAGATGGTTTAATGTTTATATAATATTCACTCAAACCCATCTTGTTAGCAATCATCGTCTCGTGATTTTCTTTAGGTTCATCCCTTTTTGGTTCGAAAAAGAAAGTATACAAAAAGGGTGGTCTCGATTTTTCTTTCTTTTGGTTCGGAACAATATAATCGAATAAGAGGAAACAAGCGTTTTGATTCGACTTTGTGCAAGAGAGGGTCTTTGTATTCGTGTTTTGTGTCGCCGAGTCGAGTGTTCAAGATGTTGGAATCGAACGCAGGAAATTCTTGTTGTGGATGAACGTGTGGATACACACAAACAAGGATCGAATCCAATAGCTCTCACTTCGTTGAAGAATCGAACGAGTTCTAGGCGTTTAGATCTGAACGAGTGTATTCTTAGAGGAACGAATAGTGGAAATAAAGGTTGGAGCGAACGAGTGGAATACAAACCAAGTTGGATTCGAACGAGTGTGTTCTTAGACCAATCGAATGAGAGATCGTCACGGGATCGAAACTAGGAAAATCCTTTGAAGATCGAACAAGGAGGATCGAACTAGGGAAACTCATTTGAAGACCGAACAAGGACGATCGGAAAAAGCCACCGAACAAGCGACGATCGAACAAGCAATTGAACAAGGCGTCGATCGGAACAAGCAACCGAACAAGGGGACGATCGAACAAGCAACTAAGGTCGATTCGAACAAGCAATCGAAATAGTCGATCGGAACAAGCGTTCGAAACTAGACGAACCGAACAAGCACCTCCTCAGTAAGTCCCGAACAAGTGGTCTTTCAAAGTTTTGGACCGAACCAAGTTTTATACTACAAGATGAACTAGCCAAATCTTTTTTTTACAAAAACAAACTTCAAAACAAATCAAACATTCATCAATCACTTGCGATCAAGATCATTTTCTGAACCAAACTTATTCAATGGCAACCAATGAAGAAACAAATGCGAGGTAACCGATACTCGTCCACCAATGTTGGTTGGAAAATGATTAGGAATCATGAGTTTCGTATACACGGTTCATTCGTGGCAAAACCAATGGCAAGCTGATATGGAAATCCATCCAGATGGACTACACCTCACCGATGGTCATATCCTCACCTATGATTTCTATATTATGCCGCACCTAGGAGAAATTGATTCTGATTCAAATGAGGCGGAAAACAAACTTGAGATGTGATACTCAATGCTGAAAATCAATTCTTAGTCAAGGTTTCCCAGACACATCTTCATACATCCTATAATCAAACAAGCCTGCAAAGGTGATTTGGGGATAATGCGGAGTTGCTTATGCAAGGATCAGGTAGGACTCTTCACAAAGGAAGGAAGATCTGTTTTGATGAGTACGAACGCTTTGTTGCATGGAAACAGGTCCATTCCTGATACTTTGATGCGTTTGCAAAGCTTGTGAATGACATGAAGATTACTCAGCTCGAAATCCATTACGGCAAACCCAATGGCAAGCAGATATGGAAATCTATCCAGAATGGCCCTACACCTCACCCTATGATCACTGATCCTCCATCTACTGATTCTGCTGCTATGCCTGCACCAAGGAAGAAACTTAATTCTGAATTCAGTGAAGAGGAAAACAAACTTGAGATGGCTGATACTCAAGCTGAAATCATTCTCAGTCAAGGTCTTCCCAGACACATCTGCACCACATCTGCACCTGCTCTTTCATCACCTTCAACTCCTAGTCCTCAACCTACTGCTCAGTCTTCGAATGACGCTTTGATGGCCACTATGACTCAGATTGCTAATCTCTTAAGTGGTTTCCAAAAGCAGTTTCCACCCACCAACAACCAGCTCCGGACTTCTTCCAACTCCAAAACTCATGCTACGGTGCATGATGGTCAGATTGTTACTGAACCGATTCAGAGGAAGGCTCCAGGTAATGTTGGTAATACAGGTGCTAGAGGCAAGAAGGTGATATGTTACAACTGCAGAGGAGAAGGACATGTTGCTAGGCAGTGTAAAGAACCCAAGAGAAAGATGGACTCTCAGTACTTCAAAGATAAAGCTTTACTGATGGAAGCTAAAGAGAAAGGAGATGTGTTAGATGCTGAAGCTGAAGCATTCCTCGCTGATGTGGAATGTACTGCACATTATGATCAACCTCAGGCATTGACTACAACAAACATGTTTCAAGCCAATCATGAGGATGCATATGACTCAGACGTGGATGAAGGCCCCAATGCTGCTGTCGCTTTCATGGCCAACTTGTCATCCACTAGTGCAACCAACAATCCAGTCAATGAGGTACACTCCAATGACAATCAAATCTTTGATAATGTGGATTATCAGTTGAGTCAAGAGATGCACCAGGAAGAACATTTAGACTCCGATGCTGAGACAGAGATTGATGACAATACGATCCCGTATCATCAGTATCTTCTTGACACCGAAGCCCAAAATGTTCCAACTGAGGTATCTGCTGACACATCTGATAAAGTTTCTATGATTGCCATCTTAACTGACTTGCAAACCCAACTAGACGGACATGCTAAGGTTAACCAAGAAAAATGTTTGGAAATCGAGACTAAAAAATTGTGCTTCTGCAATGGCAAAGCAAAGAAATATGTCGTCTAGATACCTAAAAGGTCAAAACTTGTTTTTTTTTTTTTATCTTGAAACACAAAGTTAGAAGGAACAAGCCCTAGTGATTCAGCGTAAATAAGCGTTAAGCTGAACTTGTGCAAGAACGAATTTGCTTAAATCCCACTCTTTAGGAAAAGAAAAATCAATTGGCTTTTTACATCTGAAATGGAAAAGATTTTATCTGTGAAAAAGGATCTGCAGATAGTTATCTAGTGAAATCAGTTTGTTTAAAGAAATGCTAACAAAGTTGCACAGTGATTTGTTGCAAAGATTAACATGCCAACACAAAATATTCCCTTGCTTAAAGAAAACCTATAAAGGGCAACCAAAGACTTTGCACAAGGGACATCCTGGCACCGTAACCCAGGTCTAGGTTATATGGCCAAGCCGTGGCTAACCTGTTTTGTATGACTGCATGATTATCCCTTTTGCATCCAATCACCACCCCTGTTAGTTATAATGGGATAGTGAAGAGGTCTTGGTTCACCAAGTTGTTAGCATGAAAAAGATGAACGAAAAACCAGGGCATGTTCGACCAGCAAACGGTTTCTATGACAAGCTAAATGCCCTTATGTTCGTTCCTCAGAAGGACCTATTGGAGATCGGCGTATTGGCTTTAGCCATGATATTGTAGTCAAGCTAGTAAATCAGCCACGCCTGCTACTCCTTTTGTTCGTAAAAGTCGACCTCCAAGTCAAGTGCTGGCCAGTCTTCGAAAAGTTAATGCTGTTTTTCCTCAATTTGAAGGTATCATAAAAGAAAGAACAACACAAAAACCAGACTATGTTTCTGAATGGTGTTTTGATTATGCAAAACAGTTTGTTGAACAACAACTGGTACCATTTTACGACCATTTCAAAAAACATATCCAAGCTGCTAATGATACATTTTTCAAAGAGATAAAAGAATTTGAACAGATTTTTGATGAATTGGAGGCGGAGTATGAACAATGTGTTCTTGATAACAAGAACCTGACCATAGAGAAGAAAAATCTTTTGATCAGAAATGATTGCCTAATTGCTGAATGTTTAGAAAAAGATATCTGCTCTATTGTGCTTACTTCCGATATTGTTGTGCCCCCTAGTTCGAATTGCCTTTGCGAAGATCTTAGATCTGCATGCGATAGGGAACACACTAAAGTTCTTGAACTTGAAGCTGAGATTTCAAAACAGAAACAGCTATTTATTGAATCTGAAAAACGTTTTGCCTTTCTCGAACAGAATTATGTTTGTTTACAACTTAAATTTCAAAACTATAAACAGTGCATAGACACTTCTAGTGCCTCCAATGCAATTTTTGAAATTAACAAGTTAAGACAACAGCTTCAAGGGAAAGATGACACTATCAGGAATTTAGATGCTCAGATCAACATCATGAAGGTGTTGAATGTAGGTTCCACTGAAGGTAGTTGTGACCAACAGGCATTAGAAATATGACAGAATTCAGTTGAAAAGATACGATTTACCTCCTTAGGATTCAGCTAGATCGGCCTTAGGGAGAGAACGTGAGTCTGTAAAGACGGTATGATGATTGTCAAAGGCGAATACTCTTTCACGTACTGCGTACACTGAGAATACCAAGCTTGTGAAAGACCAAGTGACTGGTACAACAAGTAGTGGGACCTTCAAACCATCTGATGCACACACGAAGTGCTTGCTCCAGAATGTACAACTTAGGTTTCTAAGTAAATTACACCACCCAACGTGCTAAATGTCACACAACCCTGGTTACCTAGAAGAGGCTAGTACCTTTAGTGAACCCCCCAGACCTTACAACTCAAAAACCAACTCAAAACCAGTAGGTGCCATCCTAATAAGCAAACTAACGTGTGTGTGCCTATTGTTCTACTGGAGTAAAACCCACTTTCTGAGTCGCAAAACTGTGCCTAAGAGAGCCCCTCGGAATCATAGTTCTTTGCCGGCTAAGAGTGCGAATGCGAGGAGAGTAGAAGCACACCATAGGACGTTGAATAAAAAGAATCGTCGTGATTCTAATTTGCTTGTTAAACATTCTATTTCTGTCTCAAATTTGAACAATGTTTGTGGTGCATGTAACAAATCGTTGGTTTTTGCTAATCATAATGATTGTTTGGTTATGTGTGATGGTTCTGTGATGTTAAACCCCACCAGACTAAAGTCGTTTTTAAATGCCAACCCAAGAAATAATGGAAACCTATTAAGAGAGTCTGGGAACCGATTAGCAAACCTGTTGCTAATAGCAAGCCTTAGTGGAAGCCATGGCAGGCATTTCTATTGTTTGAGAAGTATCTTTAACTAGTGATCATGGAATCTAATGACTATGCCAATAGAACTACCCCCGAGTCTAGTTCTACCCCAATCCTAACTATGTCTCTCAGGTTATATGATCATAAAAACTTAGTAATCGGACATGGCAGGTTCCAAAGGGATCTCTGGTATTTTTGATTACTAACTAACCGGAACCTTAAGGGCTCCTGATCACGTAAATGTTTGGTTACTGCAGGTAGGACAGATTGTTAGTATGGTATCTGGATTCTGGATGCTCAAGACATATGACCGGTGATCGTGCGCGTCTTATCAACTTTGTAGAAAAGTTCATTGGTACAGTGAGATTTGGCAACGATGAATATGCAGCTATCGTTGGCTATGGTGATTATAAACTGGGTGACACTATCATCTCTCGAGTCTATTATGTTGAAGGACTCAAGCACAACCTATTCTCAGTAGGACAGTTTTGTGATGGAGGTTTAGAAGTTGCATTCCGACAGCATTCATGTCACATCCGCAACTACGATATGGTAGATCTACTCAAAGGTTCACGGACAACCAACCTGTACTCCATCTCACTGAATGATATGATGTCAGCTTCACCAGTTTGCTTGCTTACAAAGCCTCTTCCACGAAGTCATGGTTATGGCATCGTCGGTTGAATCATCTGAATTTCGGGACATTGAATGAATTGACTCGGAAAAATCTAGTCAGAGGATTACCCATGCTGAAATATGACAAAGACCATTTGTGTCCATCTTGTCAGCTAGGTAAAAGTAAGAAAGCATCACATCCACTAAAGACGGAAAACACCAATACTGAAGTTCTCCATACTCTACATATGGACCTCTGCGGACCAATGAGAACAGAAAGATCAACGGAAAAGAAGTATGTCTTCTGGTGATAGTGGATGATTACACAGATTTGGTTGGGTAAGATTTACTTCGAACAAAGGAGAAACTCCTCAAGTAATTGTGAAGTTTATTGTGAAGGCTATCGAGCCCTTAATGAAACTGTTCGCTTCGTTCAAACTGATAAATGGTAACGGAGTTGTGAATAAGGAACTCTTCGGATGGTTTGTGAGTGTTGGTTATTCTCTTGAAACGAGGCGTACCTCGGTCTCTACAAAAGAACGACGTTGTCGAAAGACGGAACCGGACTCTTTTGTGTCTAAGCCATAGAGGTCTTAATGTCGGTTCGCTTCTTAATTGTCTCATTCTCTTCTGAGTTAGTCTTGCACAAGACCTCTTCACGTTAGCATGTACCACATGGGCTCGCAACATCCCCAGCCCATGTAAGCTCACAGAGACCAGAACCTGTTCTCTACTATAATAGTCTCAGACCTCCAATACCAATCTCACAATATGCTACTATCTCCATGCTTGTGTGCCATGCGGATTACAGACCTTGTAGCTATAGTCCATGCCAAAACGTAGACTATCCTAAGCGAAAACGAGTACAATCCATACACAACAAGTTACTCTGTGAAAGTGATCCTACCTCAATTTGTGGACTCTTCCCGAGTATTGGATTCCTCTCCATGTCCAGTGTCTATCCCCACCTATGTCTCACCTACCACATCACTTCACACATTTGACAAAATGTGTACATTGATGTTCTAGGTGAACGGAGTAAAAACATACATCACCGCCGCCACGACAAATAAAGACACGACTCTTAACGGCGTCGCTAGAATCCTTGAGTAAGCTATGTGCAACCCCATCTGCACTAAAGAAATGTATCGGCAGATAACAGATACAAATGCAGCTCATATCATGTATCACATAATAGAGTAGACCTACATAAATTATCACCCGCCACCGCAAGCATGATCACAGGCTATATCAAAAGAGAGAATAATCCCTTATCGTTATCGAAAATACGCTCTCGACAATCTCAATGTGGTGAAACAAATAGATTAACTTACGAAGGCCTTATGATGTATAATCTCGTGAGCTCATCATGTATCTAGTTTATCGTGTGTCGCGCCACCTCTCGCGTTATACTTTCAGCTACTAACTCACCCAAACCAATTAACAACCCAATCCCTCCATTATAATTCAATAATGATAATTTTTAACCCTATCGCTGCCAAACCAGCTCTTCTACAGATCCTCGAACTTCCTGGCTTCTCACCCCCCCACCGCTCCAGGCCATTCGGTCAAGTCCTGTATGTACTGCCCTACCTGTCAAAAGACCCAGACAGCCATCTCGCTCCGAGCTTCAACTATACACTAAACTATAGAAACCAACAGAAGATTCCCATGACGCGATTTAGCTATTTTGTATTGCGTTTTTGATCTCGATCGATGATAGGGTGTTCCACAGTTACCCTCACCGAAGCTCTTTGTATCCTGACTTATATGATGCTGACTGACACGGATTCCTTGTTGGCATGTTAGTGTGATACTCTAGACCTGTTTCTGCGTAACATTAGCTGACTGCCGTTATGACATCTTTTAACTTCGTAGAATAAGCCTCGCGCTCTCTATGTTATCTCCTTTCTCCTCTGATACCATTATTCGGTCCACTAATCCGGCGTTGATAAAGCGATTTGCTGCGTTTATGTGTCAGAGAATTGTGTTCTGGAGACTAATAGCTACTGTATTGCAGCTCATGTGTCTCAAGATGACTCACGTTACTGTAACAAACAGAACTCACTAAGATTCGCTATCCCATAATTGTCCGCACGTGCGCCATCGAATAGCCATCAATTCGATCAACCATGATTCCGACTCCCACGTAAATGTGTTTGAAACATCCTCCTAATGATGAATTCCTGTGAGAATCTCGGTTTGCAAGAGATAGCTTACTTCTAGCATTCCATATAGATGTTTTAAAAACATGTGTCTCAATCTAGTTGACTGATTGACTGTCAACCCCTGCACTACAGTAGATCACAAACACATTAACCCCTCTCTCACTACCTGTTCCTGCATAAAAAGAACAAGATATGGCACCCAAATCAATCATACAAACCCCAATAAAGTCAAAGTCCTAATTCAAATCCTGTTTTCTTACTTGTGACGAAACACTCATGCGATTGATGAGGACTAAAAGTCTGATTCAGACATTATGCCTTCTGTCCTTATTCCCAAACAGAGACCACAACAGAGCTGGACTAGAAGATAATAGATATCCTTATCCTTAATCTCGCGATGTGGTGTGTGTTTGTCATTGTCAAAAAGTGAAGATTTCTCTGTAAATTAATCAATTGTATATGATCCATAAGCACACCATAGAATACTTGTTACTATCAAGGACTAAGTTAGACATCTCCCACCCTCAGAGACAGTTCAGCAGCTGTACTGAGACTAATCTGCGAAGCCAGAACATAAGTGCATGCGCTCAGACAAGATTAGCGCCGAGGATCCTTGAACGTCCTCTTTAGAATCGTTCATCAGGATCACTCATGTACCACAAATGACTCACTATCGATAATTATTATATGTTTTACCTCATCCCGCTCTCTAAGATATGGAGAAATGTGTATGTTACTCATGTCTATTATCATGTTGGTCTGAAAATCTCCCAAAATGCAGAGAAACGTCTTGAAAAAACAAAGCACTAAATACAACCGCTGTCATACTTGCTGAGTGAAAGGTATATACCGATCTTGAGGTTAATTCGCCTTTGTGTATTGTTTTTGTCTGGTATCTCATTTGTTTCATCAATCACGCGCGCTCTCTTTCAATAGTTCTTGTTATTGTTTCCATCAAGTTCGCTCTCTCTCTCTCACACACATTACAAACACATACGCTCCTTTTCCATGTGTCCTTTATGCATGCTCTCTCATCTCTCGCGCTCACAAAGACTACATTTGATATCCTAGAAATCTCAGTCACCGCTCGCATCTTTGCAATATTATCTCGCTCTCACGCTATGAAGCTTGTGTAAGCCAATCTTTTTATACGCTTTTCTCCCTCCTCATATTATCGCTCTATCGAAAGCGCTCTCACTCTGGTCGCGCGTACGCCCTCTCGCAAACGTTAGGTGTAGCATATCTGGAGATTTACGATGATCAACGATGTCCTGTATTGATAATCTTCCACGTTCAATTAGCCCACCCACAATAACCCGACTAGACCCAAGTCATCCATGGAAAACTCATGCGAAGCAAATATCTCCACTATGTCCAACGCCAAAGTCGGTCTATTACTGTCGACACAGGCTCAATATACCCAACGCACTCATTGTGTCCGCTACGACTGTGGCGGAAATCTAACTAGCCACCAAAACCATTTACCCGTCGACCCCTGAAAGATTGTACATAAGTGTAAAGGCTAAACCATGAAAGATGCCACTTATGTATCCTGATGACTCTAGACTCGAACAGACCCCAACTCGCCCCATTCCAATAACCATGAATGTACCCCCGCCCACTCCTCACCGAACAGCCTTCTCTATGGCGCTCGCCACCTCACCACAGCTCCCACGTCCGCCGTCCCCGGTCTCGCGCTCTCCTCGCTATCTGCGTTTCCGCTCCTCGCCCAAGCTCTGGTCCTCGGCTCTCACCTAAGGCGTCGCGCGCGCCCGCAAAACGACACATACACTCCGCGCCTCATGTACACGAAACCATTTGCCTCTGTTTGATGACAGAAATAGATCAGCAAATCTAGTCAATATCCGTACACTCTCTTGGTTACACTAATGTATGATCGTTGCAACTCGTTAATATGTTCCTCAGTAGAGCGCCCCGCGTAGAACCCCGCGCCACCCAAAAGATGTAAAATCTAACAGAGTACATATAGATGCAACGCTCTCGAGTATCACGAAGATCACCCCTGTGTGTCGATTGACCTTTACATTGCCACTATACAGCAATACTATTGTTATCATGCCTAGTGCAGATTGATCATAGCGAACATGCCTACTGATCTGTCGATAGAGATAATTACGTTCATAGGATTCCTTATAGCTAAGTTGCGCGTAACAGACACTCGGTTCCGATACAATTTTTTATGTCATTATCTTGTACAGTTATTAGTGATTTCAGTATCAATTACGTGTTTATGATATACAAAGGACTGTATTCTACTAGAGGTGATCTTATGCTTTATAAAAGGATCTCTAGGAAGTTATTTTTTTTTTATTAGAATATAGAAAAATCAAGGAAATACACGAAAGTTAAGAATTATTAGTATTGTATTAGGGATCTGCAAGTTAGGCAGATTCAAAAAGGTTTATAAAAGAAATCGTTTGAGAAACTATTGTGTGTTCTTCTTAAGTACTGCCAACTAGATTCCGCATAGTTGACAGTATATCAGTGTTTCATTAAGGTATACGTCCTTCAAGTGGTATCCAGAGCTTGTAAGAGACTCTGATCATATGGAAGACCTTTTTTAATCAATCGAAATCTATTCTAAACTCATAAAACACTGTCTGAAACAGTAATTCCTATCCCTCCACCTCGTCCGTTACTTGCACTTAGTAATCCCTATAATCAAGAAATTGTGAATATGACCTATGGTCAATGAAGATGGCGACAGTACATTGCTATCACTGATCCTCATTACTATGGGACTCTATAATCACTAATGGAAACCACAACCCACAACTGATCCTGCATTCTCCAACTCGTGTCTGCCTTCCAATGAACTTCACTTGCTGCAAACGCAAGAAGAAGAACAATGCAGAAAGCCTTAATATACAGCTTTCTGCCCATACCTGATTGACATCTTCTCAGATTTTCTATGATGCTGTAGATGCAAGATCTTTATGGACCCAAAATAAGCAGATATTGGAAGCGAAAACGACCAGCATCAAGAAAGATTGCAAAAGAATCTGTTGAACCAACAATTTGAGACATTCTACTATTGGCTCTAGGATAGAACATAGATTTCAGCATATGAAAAGGTTTCTGCATATTCTTTGCTTGCTTGAATTACTGATGCTACAGTGTCCATTGAATGATGCCAAACTTATATTATCTAAGAAGCCTACCATCTGTGTGGCACTGTAGTGGGCTACCATGATTCGGGGAAAACCTGGTTAGACTGAGTTAGACTTTGATGTTCTCTACAACACTAAAGTGTATGAGCATGAATGAGGGTGTCTAAATTCAAACTTCAAAACATGCTTTCATGTCCACAGAGTCATGAGCTGTACTTCTGATACATATTTACGATGAACCAATACAAATATCCCAAAAGGCATATACAAGCTTGACTCAAGCAAGATTGACACTCGTGCATCACCTATGTTTAATGCTTCTCACTCAGATGTTTTCTTTTGTTCCTTGCTTTTTCAACATAGCATCCATGCCTGATATGTATTTTGTAATTGCTTTCCAATTGTTGTGGTGTTGTTTATAGTGTCCTATTGCTTTGCACTAAATCTGATGTAGTTGACTGATTTATTTCCGGATGTTATTTAGTTAGTGGTTATTTTGGGAATAGAGTGTGACTCATTAGTTAACGTTGCGGACTGTATGGATGCGCAAAGTAGACGTACCCCTATTCTGTGTCTATGGAATTCTATTTTTTTTTTGTACTTATGTTATCTCTGGATGGAATCTAATCCTTTAAGTTATGATTGAATCTTATTAAATGGTACCTTGAAAATGGCTCTGCTTGTTGAGGGAACATAGAAGTATCTTGCTATCACCCTTCCCACATTCATCAAAACTCCCTCTTCCTACCCCAACTAACACCACAACCACAAACCCCACACCCCAACACCCACCACCCCCACCTACACCCACCAATCCCCCCCCCCCCCCCCCCCCCCCCCCCACTCCCTCCCCACTCCGCCCCCCTGCAGATTCGTGGCTATGATAACTGCAGGATAAGGAAGTCTGCATGAGGAAGAAAGGAAGACCAAGTGATCTCAAGCCAAAGAATGCGGATCACTTTTGACAAATCAAAGATATTGAAATGTTTTAATTGTCAAAAGTTGTGGTCATTTTGCTAGAAGTAGTGTCGGTTTGCTAAGTATCAAGAAAACAGAGCAAATGGTCGTCAGGAAAAGAAGACTGTGGCTATTGAAGATTCAAACTCAAAAGCCTTGGTTGCAACAGACAACAATGAAGATATTGATTGGACCAAAGAATTTGATGCTGAACCAGTGACATATGCTATGATGGCACTGACTGGAGTTGAACAAGATGATTGGAGCATGGAGTTTGATGCAGAACATGTGCATTTTGGACAAGATGGACTTGGTGATTTTGACTGGAGCAACAAAGCTGATGATGCACCAGTATCTCTAGCATTGATGGCTACAAACTCAGAGGTACCTTACTGTTCAAAATGTAGTAAATCTTATAAAAAGTTGCTTGAAAGCTATCAAACTGAAAGAGATAATTTTCAAAGAGCTAGGACTGAAATTCTAGGATATCAAATGAGCTTAGAGTCATTAGAGGTCATGCTTAAAACACATGAAAAGAATGAATATGCATGGGGTGATAAGTATGAACAAATGGAATTGATCTTAAAGATAAGAGATTTGAACTAGAAGGAAAAACAAAAGAATTATGTTCAGTCTTAAAAGAACGAGATGATTGCAAAGTAAAACTGAAACCTTGGTCAAATGTTCAGTAATTCAAACGATTAGTCCTAAACAAACCAAAGTATGTGTCTGATAAAGTCTGTATAGGATTTGGATTGAGTCTAGTATTAGTATGGAAAGTGACCATTTCATCTGGGGATGAAACGATGATGATTCTACATATGAAACTTCAAAAAGAGAAGGAGGACTACAAAGCAGTACTCCACCTTCAGGTTACAATTAATCCACCTAGGGCAAATGTATCCTTTACAGGGATAGATGGAACTTGCATTAGGAATAAAGTTGTTAATCAAGAGAAAACAAAATCAAGTCAACCAGAAATTGATAGAAATAAAGTCATAATTGAAGATTGGGTTGATAGTGATGATGAAGAGACTGATGTTACAGAAAGTCAAAAGGAAACTGTTTTTAACACAGAGAATAGTGAAGAATCTTTTAAAAACAGGTCACCAAATAGTCAAAACAGGGTTGGTCAAGAATCTAGGATAAAGGGACTTGGGAACAAAGGGGGTAAATTATGTTTTGTATGTTACAGTCCTAATCATCTTATTAAGGACTGCAATCTACATGAAAGAACCTTCCAACACACCCAAACTCATAAATCTAAGGGAACACAGGGTTCAAGGGAAACAAGACCAGTTTGGAACAACATCCAAAGAGTGAACCATAGTAATTTCGCAAGAAACTCTAGGTACCCTCACCAAAGATTCATTGTTCCATCTTGAAGTACTTACATGGGATGGGTTGTACAGTACTGCTAGACCAAAAATGACACAAACAGTACCTTCAAAAAGTACTGCTAATGTGACTTATCAAGGTACTGCTAGATCTAGAGTACCACAGGCAGTACTTTCACGAAGTACTGATGGAAGTTATTATCCAAGGATGGATAGTAGAAGACCTAGAATCTCAAGTTACTCACCATCATCGAGGGTTCTACTACTTCAAGGACTCCTCATAGACACAAGGCAAAGAAAATTGTTTAATCGAATTCTGGGTGTAAGAAAGAAGTACTGTTGGATCCCCAAGAGTACTTCCACTAACTGTCAAAGAGAGTGCAATGATAAATCCAAAACAAACATGGAGACCCAAAGGGAAACTATCTAGTTTCTGTGGATAGGGATAATGGATCTTTACACACTCAAAGCAATTTTGAGTATGTAACTCATTAGGGAGTATCCAAGTCAGTTATGACTTGGGTCCCTAAAAGAGTCTAATTCTTTACTTGTTTTTACAGGGCAATCAGAGGTAGATCTCTAAAGGACTTATCTATCCATTGAGTGGATGCTGTGGAAGTATGAAGGAGACCAAGGACAAGTTGTCTGATTTTAAGAGTTCAAAGGTGGTTATGTGGCCTTTGGAGAATGACTCTAAAGGTGGAAGAATCTCAGGTAAAAAGGAACCATTAAGGACATCTTGCTTAGGACTTTGAGAAAGTTAGCTAGTGGAAGAGCTCAAGTTTAATTCTTTTATCTGTTTCTAAATCTGTGATAAGGATGCACAATGTTTCTTATTCAGATAAAGAATGTTTATCCTATCTCCAAAGTTCAAGTTTGTTGATGAAGATCTGGTAATTCTTAGAGCTCCTTGAAAGAATGATGTCTAAGCTGGATTAAAGAATGTTATTCCCTCTGGTGGCCCCCACCAACCCTTATGATCTAATTATAATATAATGTATAATATTATTCACTTGTTTGGTGTGCAAAGGCAACAGAGGATGATAGCTTTGTCCTTGGCACGAAGATGGGGATGTAACTTCACAATTCAACAAGTTGGTTAAAGGAAATCTGATTAGGGGTTTACCTTCAAAGAATTCAAGCTTCGATCACTCTGTGTGGCATTCGTGAATGGGGTTAAACAGACAGGGCATCTTGCAAGAAGATTGCGGAAAGAATGTCAGAGAACCTCATTGAATTCTTTACATAAGGATTTGTTTGGACCTGTTTCAGGGAGAGTGTTAATAGAAGAAGTACTGCTTGGTGGTCACTGCTGATTCAGCATTCATGTTGGGTGTTTTTCTTGGCCTACAAGGATGAAACTTATGATATGCTCATGATTTGATTGTGGGTTGGGAATAAAAGGCTAAGACAAAGTGAAGACCATCAGGTGTGATCATGGAACAGAGTTTCAAGGAATCAACTTATGTATGAGTTTTGGACACAAGAAAGGAATACAACGAGAGAATTAGGCATTGCCAGGTTCCACAGCAAAAATGGTGTTGCAGAAAGAAAGAATAGGACTCTTATTGAAGCGCTAAGAAAACATGTTAGCAGACTCACCTTTACCTATTCAATTTTTGGGCTGAAGCAGTCAATACTGCTTGTTATGTGCTTATTAGAGTTTTGGTGCTAAAACCTCTAATGGAAGACTCCTATGAAAAATTTGATGGGGAAGATCTCCCAACATCAGGTTTCATGGGCCTTTTGGGATGTCCTCTGAATATACTAATAATACTCTAGCATCATTTGGTAAGTTTGATGAGCAAAGTCGAAAGTAGGATAACTTGTGGGATACTCTACTAACAGCAAGGGTTTAGAGTCTATAACAGGGTCACAAGAAAGGTTAAGACTGTCTTCATGTAACTTTCTTGAGTCTCCAGGAGAATCTAAGGGAAATGGTCTAGATTGGATGTTTGATCTTGACTTCTAACTCATCATGAATTACATTCTGTAAGGAAAGAAACTATGCTGATTCAATAAGAACCAAGGAATAACTTAGTGTGATGATGATGAAGATTTAGTGACCAGCAATTTCATTGTTTCATACAGCTCTGCTATGCTCAGAGAACGTACTGCTGCAAAAGAAGTTAATATTGTACTCTGAAGATCAAGCATTACATGATGAGCTTGTAGTTTGATGCATCAAGTAATCTCTTGCCCAAAGCTCATAATGATGATCAACGGATGGCTTTTGAAGAGGAAAGAGGAGGTATATCTATTGCAAAGGGAAAAGAACATGTTGATCAGTAATTTCACTTAAAGTACCTGCCAAATAACACCTACCTCAAGTATCGGCAATAAATACACCTACAGATTTAGATGATGATACTCAAACAGATGGTGTTTTTTTTCAAACTCTTTTGATGCTGAGGAGGGCGGAGTAGATGACTACAACAACTTGGATTCTTACCCATTGAATGTTCCCTCTACGCCAACACTTAGAATTTGCATCGATTCTCCTCATAAGTCAAATTATTGGCAAAGTACTGATGGGGTTCAAACAAAGAAGACAGCTCAAGACAAGTACTTCAATAACATCATGCATTGCTGTCTTCATATACAAGCAAAATAGAACGATACCACCAAGTTCAAGCAAACATGCTTGTTTGCTTGTATCTTATCTCAAGGGAACCCAAGGAAAAGTCTCTCAAAGCCCTGTAGCAGATGAAAGTTGGGTTTGAAGCGATGCAAAGGAAAGAACTGCTCAATTCAAGCTACAAGAGGTATGGGTGTTATGTGACTACAGGAAGACAAAAGGGTGATTGGCACTAAATGGGTTTTTAGAAACAAGAGAGATGAACGGGGTACTATTATCAAGAATAAAGCACGACTAGTTGCACAAGGGTACAGACAAGAGGAAGGTGTGGATTATGATGAAGTGTTTGCACCTGTTGCTAGAATTGAAGCAATCAGACTCTTTTTGGCATTTGCATCTTTCATGGGCTTTACTGTCTATCAGATGGATGTCAAAAGTGCATTCTTATATGGCAACATCACAGAAGAAGTGTATGTCAAACAGCCTCCAGGTTTTGAAGATCCTTCGCATCCAAACAAGGTCTACAGAGTTGTCAAGGCACTTTATGGCCTGCATCAAGCCCCAAGAGCATGGTATGAAAGACTTTCCACTTTTCTTTTGAAACATGGCTATAGGAGAGGGGCTATTGATAAAACTCTGTTTATTAAGAAGGATAGAAGAGATATCATGTTGGTACAGGTATATGTAGATGATATTATCTTTGGATCTACCAAGTCTTCTATGGTGAAGGATTTTGAAGAACTTATGCAAAAGGAATTCAAGATGAGTTCAATGGGTGAACTCACTTTCTTTTTGGGGCTTCAAGTCAAGCAAACTTCTGCTGGTATTTTTCTAAGTCAAGACAAATATGTGAAAGACATTCTCAACAAATTTGACTTTAGAACCATTAAGCCAGCATCCACCCCAATTGAAGCTCATAAATCTCTAGGAAAAGACATAATGTTTGCTGTTTGTCTGTGTGCAAGATTTCAAGTCACTCCAAAGGTTTCTCACCTGCATGCTGTGAAAAGGATATTTAGGTACCTCAAACATCAACCTAAATTAGGTTTATGGTATCCTAAGGACTCTCCTTTTCATTTAGAAGCTTTTTCAGACAGTGACTATGCTGGGGACAATCATGATAGACGATCAACTTCAGGAGGATGTCAATATCTTGGAAGAAGACTGGTCTCTTGGCAATGCAAGAAACAAACAATTGTGGCTATATCATCTACAGAAGCAGAATATGTAGCAGCTGCAAGTTGTTGTGCTCAGGTACTTTGGATGCAAAATCAACTGCTTAGATTATGGATTTAACTTCATGAATACTGAAATCCATATAGACAATGAGAGTACCATATGCATTGTGAAGAATCCTGTTTTCCACTCAAAGACCAAGCATATTCAGATTCGACATCACTTTATTCGAGATTGTTATGAGCAGAGGCTCATTAATGTGGTTGATAAGTGCTTAATTACACATATCTTTTACCTCTAAAAACGAGCTTAAATGACCAAAAACAGACAAAAACT
>BQNB010018585.1:27481-68082 GCA_026074375.1 Tanacetum coccineum
TTTTTTCTCTCATCATCAATAATATGGCTACTTATTTGTTTCATCCTCCCCGACCTCCGGATCTTGTTTTTCCTAGTGTTTCTTATGGTTAACAAGGCCTAAATACTAACCTATTATACACATATGATACACACAACACACAACACAAGATATACAAGATGAATGATTATCACAATCGTGATGACACAACTAAACTAATAACACTTGAAGCTTGACGTCTTCTTGAGTGTTCTTCACTAAAGAGTGGAATGAGTTGATCTCTTGTAATGGATTATGTAATAAGTATAATGATCAAAGAATATACAAAAGATCAAATATATGTGAGAAAATATTTGTCAAAAGTTGTCTAAATTGAAGACTTAAGGTTGCTATTTATAGGCAAACCTTTGATATTCAATTATGTCCCTGGGGAGCCAAATGTGCGACTCACGGATCCTCCATTCCCTGGATCCGTCCAGTGCTTTTGGTGGATCCGTGTAACAACCCGAGTTTCAGGTCAACGTTTATCCCGAGCTATGATAATTATTTTTATATGTATTTAATTATAGTCGTTTATGCTTTATAAGGTTTGATGAGAATTTCCATTTATTGGGTAATTTCATGTCGTGATTAAGTTTCTATTTGTTTTTAGCGTCTAAGAAAGTCTGAAAAATTTATATTGTTGCTCCGAGAGCGTGATTATGTTATTTTCGTATTTTAAGGCGTTTCCCCGAGTTTTTGTAAAAACCTTGTTTAAAGGTCGTGTTTTACGAGGTTTAACGTTTTAAAGTAAAATTAGTGGGACGAATTTAAAATATTTACTAATGTGGTGTGACCCGAGTTGTTAGCCGATTTTATTAACGAAATAAACCATTTTGTACAAGTTTTAAAAGGGATTAAATAAGGAAGGGTTAAAGTTGCCAAGTTGTCAAACTTTGATTTTATAAATAGAACACCAATACTTCCATTATTTCTCTTTACAAAATTTGTCTTCCTCCCCTTTTTCTCTCTAGTCCACGACCGACCATAAGGAACCACGACCACCACCGTTAAATTTCCAACATGCATTACAATCAAATTATATATTCTTAATCCTTGTTTCAAGAGCTACAAAACCCACTTATAAAACCTCACACGCAATAAGATTTGAAGAAGTTGAATTTTTGGTTGGTTCCTGGTGTTTTCAAGTATAAAGAGGTGTTTAGATTAGTTAGATTGTTGTTATTTTGGTGTTGGTTGATTGAAAAAGGTTTGTTTGTATGGGTTGAGGTTTTGTCCGATTTCATTAAGCCAAGGGGAACCATTGTTTGATTTTCTTGATAGCATTGTAAGCTTCTAGTTATGAGTGATTTAATTGTGGATATTGCGTGTATTATGATTATTGCTAGATGATTCTAGTGCGAAAATTATTGAAAGTGTATTTGGTTATTGACCAAAGTTTGATGGGTTTGGTATAATTATATAGGCTAGTTAAACATGTTTTAATAGTTGGATTATGTCAAAAATGTCATTTTAATGGGTTTTGTGTTGACCAAGTCTGACCAGAAAGTTTGACTTGACCGTAGTAAGTCGAGAAAATTTTGAAATCTAAATTAGGATTTTTAGTATAATAAAGGATGTTCTAAAGTTCGTTTTGATATAAGGTGGGCCTTGTAACTCCTAAAAACGAACGTTTTACAGCCGAGTCAAGTTTGGATATTTTTGGAATAAAAAGTCAACTACGAAGTTTGACTTTTGAAAGTCAAACTTGCGTAAACATTTGAATATGGTCTATAACGAGCAAAGGGTTCATAATGTTAGTTAAATCAAGATGAAATGCTAAATCGGATTATATTATCCTTACTTTCGGTACCTTTCTAAAAATGGAAAATTTATGCAAAACGATGTGATATTGTTAGTACGTCAAAGTAAATTGTTTTGCGTCGCACTTGAAGAATATAGTATATGATTGTATGTACGTAATTTTGCTTAAGGTAAGTTCATAGCCTCGCATTTAAATCTTTTAATTGTTTTTAAACCCGCAAGGTGTCACACCCCAGACGGGGCCTGGACGGAACACGTGTCCGGAGGCGTGACTTGATTGAACATCTCAAGTACAAAGCATAAAGAACGACCTCTAAGGGTACGTTTTGAAAATAAACACCGTTGAATAGATTAAAAATAATAATAATAAGTTTTACATCGATTAAATTTAAAGGATTCACAGTTTAAAATGCGGAAGCTTAATTTAGTTCAACAACGGTATTTAAAACATAGATAAATCTCTTGGTAAACCGGTACAGGCAAATAGGCTTCACATAAGTCAAGCAACAGCATCCATGCTAAGCACCTGAGAAAAACATGCTTAAAAACGGGCAACTATTAAAGTTGAGTGAATTCATAGGTTTGTTCAAACGTTTTTATAGTGGACCCAAGTTATAAACATGTATGCGACAGCGTTATAAACAAATACAACGTTCACATAAAAAGTATTTTACGTTGCACTAAGGCTCATGTCACCGAAGCTAATTACGTTTATAGCAGTACATTGCTAGGGTTGAAAACAAGCCCCCGAGGTACCCTTGGTCCATGATACACTTTCTTAAGTTCGACATGGTATATATCCGTTTATCGGGCACCCCGTGGGTAGTGAGCGCTACTCACCCGGATAGGGATAATTAATCCCAATAGATCTATTATAACATCGGCAGCTCCCTCGAGCGGTCCTCAGTCAGAGATTGACGGTTCATGATAAGTGGGGCAGTAGTGGTCTAAACGCTACTTAGGCAACACTTAAACAAGGGAAAATATCACGCAAAGTACTTGTGTTAGTTTTAAAAAAAAGCAAATGTTTCTCACCCAAGTTATAATACATTTATTCAAACGAGTTAAAGAGTGGGGCTATGGAAAACCACCTTATACGGGTAGTAAATCAAAGGAATCAATCAGGTGAAAACGAATCTCACGGTTCTAGCGACAACCTATCATATAGTTGTCGTTTAAGAATGATGCACAACGAATAACGCTTAACGCAAGAACTGATCATCCAAGCACAAGTAAACACGGCGTATCTCTTTTTAAAACATACTTTCGAAAGTTATAAGTTTTGACAAGTCTCGACATGCTAAACATCTTAGAAAATATTTAGTCTTTTAGTTGTATTTCGTCTTTTAGGGTATTTTGTCTTTTAAGTGTTTTTTGTCTTTTTGTGTATTTCGTCTTTTAGTGTATTTCGTCTTTTAGTGTATTTCGTCTTTTAGTGTATTTCGTCTTTTAGTGTATTTTGTCTTTTAGTGTATTTCGTCTTTTAGTGTATTTCGTCTTTTAGTGTATTTCGTCTTTTAGTGTATTTTGTCTTTTAGTGTATTTCGTCTTTTAGTGTATTTCGTCTTTTAGTGTATTTCGTCTTTTAGTGTATTTCGTCTTTTAATGTATTTCGTCTTTTAATGTATTTCGTCTTTTAGTTGTCCGACACATCAACGTTGACTCGATAACTAAGAATGTTGACCTAAACTCGACACTTACGTTTTTATACATTTTATCATAAGTTTGACAATAAAAATATATTTTCGACGCTTTTATAAAGTTTTACGAAATTTCGGCATGACCTTTCTAAAAATATAGACTTTCCATTTTTATAAATCTCGCCTTGTGAAACTATATATTTTACAAAGTGCATCTTTTATTGACTCGCAAAAGTAGATCGTCTTTTTTCGACACACCGCAAACATATTGAAACAGTCCGTTCTAAACCTACACCTCTTCGACCTTCAACTTACGCTTATAACAACTCCAACATCTAACTTAATCTTTTCGCCAACAATATTTAACTCAATATACAATAAATCTTAAATAAACGATATAACTGTAATATTTAGCAATATCTTATATCAAACATAAATCACAATATACTTTTAAAGCGAAAAGTACAACTACTTTTTATTTTTCTTCCATTTATAAACAAAAATATTTAACTTTGAGACTTGAAATTTTATAGAAAACTAGATAATGATTTTTACAACGATCCGCTTTGTACACCTTGTTCGGGATGATCATAGGAATGCAAAAGTACAACTTATTTATGAAAAATAAAGATGACTTACAAAGAAACACGACGAAGGTAGATTAGAAATCAAAGAACAACCCAAACGTTGTTTTACAAATTACCCGGATGAACAAACAATCAACACGAACAATATATCTTCAAGTGGATGATCAAAGATCAAAAATGAAAGGATTTGGGTGGTGTTTTTGGTTCGGCAAATAGAGAAAAGAAAAGAGAAAGAGAAGTAAAGTTTTATGTGTGTGTGTTGGTTTGAAAATGAAGTGAAATGGAATGAGCAAATGAGGTTTATACTAAGGATTTACTTCACACACCTCTAGTGTGTGTGTGTGTGCCGAATGGATGGGACAAGGATGCCATAGGGGACCATTTTGATCTACAAATCATAATCCTCCTAGTACTAGTCCTTTCCTACTAACATGCTAACTTGTCTAGTACCTTGGTTTCAAATTTTATGGATCCTAGGCATACATATATGTGTGACCGGTTGTGGACAAGCAAAGGAGGGGACCAAAAATATTTTTCCCACTTTCTAGGATCATAGTGCTAGTTGGTGAATTAATTTCCAAGGCTTTGCATGAACATGTATAAGTTTAAATTAAATACGAAGCACGTAAGATACGAAACGAGTAACGGTAACACGAAAAATTAGAACCCTTTAATATTGTCTTAAAACATAAAATCGCGGATATTGCCAAATTTTTATATGAACTATTATACTTTTAGTCACGTACCGCTATATATGTATGATATAGATCGTGGTTAGGACGTGAAGTTATTTGCGCTTGTTGATTCGATTGATTTAGATCTTTTGCTTAAGGTGAGTTCATAGCCTTGTTTTTAAACTGTTTTAAATGGTTTTTAAAACCGCGAGGGGGATACATGTTTGTTTTATAAATCGAACACATATGATTTTATGGTATGCTGGACCGGATTATGAGATTGTTTCCGTATATGTAGCTATTGTCGAAGTCCCTTATTTCATGAACCGTTAATTGCCTTGCGAGGTAAACGCTAATGCATTAAATAGATCTATTGGGTTTGACAACCCTGTTCGGGGTATGAATCAGTTGTGACCACCCTATAAAACAGACATTTTGTATTTAGAAAATAGTAGGTATATGACAATAATACCTTGTTTTGGGGCAAATTGACATATGAAAAGATATATGTTTGTTAACGTTCGGTATCATGATCTTATTGCATGAAAGAAAAGAAGTTGCTATACATTTCATTCGTTGCTTTGTTTTCCCGAGAACTAATTATGTGTTCAAAAGATTATTACTTATTGATTATTTTAAACTTAATGAATTTCACTCAACATTGTTGTTGACGTTTTAAACATGTTTTATCCCAGGTAACCAAGGTTAAAGGCAACGATGGCGTGGAGGTGTCGTGCGTGTGATGGATTTATGGAAAGACCACTTGCGTGTTCCGGTCTTTCAAAAATAATGTCTTAAGTTGTGTTAAAACAATATCTTTTATTTGAATCAAGTGTGTTTCAATGTTGTAATAGACGGTGGTTGCGATTCTGTGGGGACCTAAACGCATTTTTCTCTGATTAATAACGAAACATATGTTTGTTAAATGTCTCATGTGGGTCGTTTTCTATTATCTTGGTAAATGGTGCTATTTAGTAACATCCAAATTGCTAATTTCCGGTGCGCAATCTAATGTATGTTGGGTGAGGTGTTACAAAGTGGTATCAGAGCCTAAGGTTATTGAGAACTAGGTCGAGTCTTTTTGAAAAACCTAAACTATAACGCTTTTACACGCACGCCGAGACTCCTCGTTGCCATTAGTTACATATAGAAAGAAAAGGTAAATTTATTAATTGTTATGTATAGGTGTATTTACGTATGTGTTATATGTATAAATGGTTAAGTATGGATGCATTTATGCATGTGTTGGATGCATAAAGTGTTATGTATTGGTACATTTATGCACATGTTGTATGCATAAAATGTCATGTGATTATATAATAACTATTATTATATATGTTTGAAATATAATTGAGATATATGCAGATCAACAATGTCGCAAATAGTAAATTTTTATTTGTTACGCTTTTATGCGAACTGTTATTTTGAGTAATAGTGTTCCAATAAGAACACTAAAACACTATTGAATAAGAATAAGAAGTGATACTCTATTAAGTAAGTGTTATATGATATTTTCTAGACTATCATGGTGAATGAAATTCCTCCCGATTATGTGGATGATGTACCCGTTGTTGAGCCAAATCAACACGATGATGTTCCTGTTGTTCCCGAGCCTATCTTAGAGGATGAAGATAAGGACCCAGAAGAAGAAGATCCGCAAGAAGAAGAAGAAGAAGACGATATGGAAGTCGACATCGAGGAAGATGAGAATGAGCCGGAATTGACATATCCTTGTAAAGAGCCGGATCTTGATATTCCTCTTAAACTAAAACCCTCCCCACCTCTGCTTCAACTAACTCAAAACATGAGGATGTTTCTGAGGTTAAGAACACTGAGTGGAGCCCGAGGATGATACTGATCCCTGCTAGTGTCTCTATGAGGTAGGTGAATCATCAACTATCCACTATTCCCTTGATAGGAAGGTAATAGTTACTACTTTTGCTTCAAGAGACGGGACATTGACTCTTAACTCTCTTTTTTGGTCGGTTGGCTGGAATTTTTTTTGAGACGACTGTGTGGTCGCGAGACGGCGCATGCATTGGTCGAGAAGAAAGGAAAAGCAAATAACAAGTATTATGTTAAGTTAATCTTGGATTTGGGTAATGAAGTGTGATGTGTCGTCGTGTGGTGTATTATTTTATTATCAAGATTTTATATTTATATTAAGCCGACTAACCTAAAGACAACACTCTAACGGGCAGTGTACCCGGTCAAGATGTAGCTTCGCGGTAAGTAGGGTATCGAACACTAAGAGTGGAACGTAATCTAATATTCTATCAGTATTTTATTCTATCTAAATTAGTCTAATTAATGGTTAAACCTATGCTATACATATTTACTAAGGTAAAAGGGGGGGGTTCAGTCTGAGAGACTGGCACAGGTTTATGGTGACAGAAACTAATTCAAAGTACAATAAACATAAAAGAACAAATAACAGAAGATAGAAGAGCGGTATAAGCCAAATATAAGAAAACTGTATTAACCATGTTAATCCGATTATATGTTGATTGCTTTAATTAGTGCAATGGTTGTTTATTTCAAGGCGGCATATCATTCTTAGACTTAGGTGGGACTTCATCCTAAGACCTAGACACGAACAATCCTGTCACGATTAACGCATCCGCATAAAGCATCCTATAGTTCAATTATAATCTATCATAGGGAATTAAAGCAGTGGTGATCCTGTTAATACCCTAGCCCATTGGGACTTTACCCACTTACTGCTTGATGTTGTCTTATATACCGGTAGTCCACCACCAAAGAACTATACCAATTAATCAAGAACAATACTGGTTGAACAATTATCGGGTCACCTGCCGGTCCAACTAAGATCATAATCAAAGGGTACAGACAAGGCGTCAATTGTGATCCTATTGGTCCGGGCATATAAGGCACAACATGGAGAGCTATCCCATCATCTAGATTACTGGTTAAGTCTCACTAGACCCAGTTGAATGATAGGTCGCATGTACAAGCACATAAACAAGCATAAGGCGATAAACATAATTAAACATCAACGATTAAGTAAACAAGCCGAAAATTAAACCAAATCAATCATAATAACTTTCATAACATGGCTAATACCCGAGGGTATTAGCCCACAATCATTGTCATAGTTACAAACGTGATCAAACAATTTTAAATCGAATGATTGAGTAAGTAAAAATTACACGATGTCTTCTATGGAATGATAGGCGATGCTTGACCTTGGTTGCTCTTCTAAACTTCAGAAATTTGATCTTGAGTGAGTAGTATACAGAGAATATAGTTTTGCATACTAAAAACTCGTAGTGGAGTTCTTTATTTATAGTTTCTGAAAATTGGCCGATATGCCATATGGGCTTGCCGGTATACGGCGTATCAGGGTGATTTCCTTAGAGTTCGCGATAAGATTAAATCAATCATAATTAACTACTGGCAATTTGCATTAACTTTGTATCTTTGATTGACTTCCAGCTTGTGCATACGGCGTATAGAGGAGTTAATACGCCGTATAATTAAATCAATTATGATTAATTGCACCAATCTCATTAATTTCGTATCTTTGACTGATGGCCAGTTGGTGCATACGGCGTATAGGGAATTGAGTGATACGCCGTATAGGGAATTGATCAATACGCGTTCCTTGTGATGAGCTGGCGCTGATACGCCATACCTTCCTTATTGGATACGGCGTATAGTAGCAGATTTCTATTTTCTTCAAATGTCTTTGTTTAAGTTCCAAAATTGCGCCTTTTAGCTTCATCTTCACAAGTTACTCCTGAATTATTGCATTTGTAAACTTTAAACGATTAAGCACCAATATCTTGCAATAATTATAAGAAAGTGGTCAAAATATAAAGGATAAATGATAGTAAAATATGACGTTATTTGATGTTATCAAAGTGCGTTCCTATTGTGGAGCAAGGAACGGCTGCAATGGAGAACCTAGTGAGAAAGCTTGGTAATGTCGAAGAGAAAGCCGAGTGCAAGAAATTGAAGAAGCAAGGTTGAGCAACACATTCCTTCGTATGCAGAATGAACGAGTCAAGAGAGGTCTCTATTGGGCTAGAGTTCGAGCTCATGAGTTCTATCAAGAGATGATTCATAGGGGATTTGTGTTCAAAAAAAGATCGAATGAAGCTATCGATGTTCCAGTTGAAAATGTGAAGAGTTCATCTGAGCCGCGAGGATCTCCTCATGATGCTTAGTAGTCTGGATTCAGCTTAGTAGTTTAGTTTTAATCGTAGTTTCTTTTATTGTGTAATCACTAAACTGAATTCTTAGTTAGTAGAATTAGTGCTATTGGTTGTAACGATTTGTATCATTTCATGAAACAATGCAACTATGTATTAACTCTTTGTGATGAAAAATGAATGACTATCTTTTGATAACTACTTGATGTCGTGTGACTGTTGTTGTGGTCTATTTGTCATTGTACCATGTTATGAGTATATCATGTTATGAATGCTTACCAGAATATTTTATGTGTGTCGTGACAGAATCATGCCTCCAAAGGTCGCCGGATGATCAAAGAAAGTGTCGATGCCGCTATCGCTGCTGAGCAGGCAAGGCAACCAAATGTCAGAAATGATGCTAGTAGATCTAGACCAGTTAGAGGTCAAGACACTACACCTGCTGTTCGTGAGTGTACTTTTGCTGGGTTTATAAAGTGCAATCCTACTGTCTTTCGTGGTGTTGAAGGAGCTGTCGAATTACGAAGATGGTTTGAGAAAATTAAGAGTGTTTTCGAGATCAGTAAATGAGCAAAGGGTCAAGAAGGTTAAGTAACTGCTTGTTGATCCCACTATAATAGATCTTTCTCTCCCTAGCTTCATAAAGGTTAGTAATATCCTTGATAAATCCCAAACTACTATGGTAGAAAACATAGATTGAATATATCAAAAGACTATGCGGAATCTAGTCTATGGTACTAAGAAGAATAATGATAAAACATGAATTATTAATACACATAGATAATAATGAACAAGATTGTATAATACCAAACTTTCAGCCTCAATATAAAACGAACACTCTTAATAGTGTTAGGGTTATACAAAACCTTAAAGCTATAAATGAATTTCTAGACTATTGAGAGACATTGATATGATCTGATATCGAATTCTATACCCTAGGTCCTCCTTTTATACACTAAGGAGTCCTAGTCGGTTTACAATATATTCCCAAGATATCACGATCTTCTAACTAAATAACAGATACATATCTTTTACATAAATATCTTATACTTATCTCATAAGCAGTACTAACTATTACACTAACAGTCTTAACTTGACTCTAGCAGCAGAAACACTTCTAGCAGTAGTAACTATTACTAGCAGTAGTAACTTTATAACTAGCAGTAGTAATGACTTAGACTATTTCTTCTGAACTTCATCAGTAGTAACTATAAGCAGCAGTAGTAATCTTCATAACTAGCAGTAGTAACTTCAGATGTCTTTTAATCCCAACAATCCTCCCTTAAACTTGATGTTCACCTTCTGAATCTTTAAGTTTCCTGATTAAAAGCTTTATCTTCACTAGGAGGATGTATCCAAACACTCTTCTACTTCTGAAGTTGTGATCTTGTAAATCTGAGAAGCTCAAATGCCATTTCACTTTCATGATCAACTTCAAGCCTCCTACTCAACATTCTTGAGAGCATTTCTTGTATGAGAGGATATTTCTTTTCTACCAGCATGTGAATAGCAATTCTAGTATCCATCAATAACATATGAACTCCACATGAATCAAATAACCTCCAGCTTATCAATTTGTAGTCCTGTTGAGCTTTCCAGATTTCATCTTCCTCACTTGGTTCAAATAAAGTTATGAGATCTCCCCAAAGCAATCTGTCATATCCTTCTGGGCTTGTTGTCTTAAACCTTTCCTTTACCAGTCTGTATAGATCTAACGCATCCTGTTTGTCAAAATCATCAAGCATTTCACTAAAAATCTTGTAATTTTTAGAACTTCCATTAGCTCAGATGATCTGATAATACATCATGTTTTCTGTTAGAATGTGTGTCTTCCAGTCGATTATTAGATATTTTGTTGCCAAAGATTCAACATTGATAGCAACATCATCTCCTGGAATTATATCCAAACAATCTTTAAGCTCCGATTTCTCAGTATCATCCTCTATATTTTGTTTCTTGATACTTTCATCATCAGGTTTTTCACATGCTCTTTTCTTACTAGCTACTTTCTTTCTACTGCTTTTAGCTTTCTTTTCACTGCCTTTCACTACCTCTGAATCCATAGGTACAAAAGTATTCACCCTTTTCATTTCTATGTCAAACATCTTCTGAATTTCTTCAAAACTTTTATTCTTCAGCTGATTGTACTTGTATCTACCCATATTCTTCAGATAAGTACACATTTGATTCCTCTTTTGACTTTTGGTAGGTGGTTTTCTTCTCTGCTCTTTTGCTCTAAGTCTTGCAAAATGTTTCTTCCTTTCATTTATGAGCTCCACAAACAACTTTGACCTTTCTTAAATGGTCAATTCTCCTATCTCTTGTGCCTGTATTCTAGTAGCTAGCTTATAATCTGCATCCATCATGGCTTGAACATTATCCCATTCTTTAATCAAAGCTATATTGGCTTCTTCTTCTCTTTGTCTTGCAGATCTTTCCTCTTCTTCTAATTCAACCTGCATTTCTTCTGCAAGTTTTCTAGCCAATTCTTCATCAAGCTTGATCTGATCCTTTTTCTTTAATGGTTTCTCAGGCTCTTGCATGATGCTTTTTCCTTTATCTTTTGCTAAAATATGAGGTTGAGGTGGTACCATTGATCTTGTAGTAGTCTCACTAGCTTCTCTCATAACCACCCCTCTTGTTAGTCTTTTAGCAGTCTCACTAGATACTCCTTTTTCCTTTGATTTTTCTTTTGATTTCTCACTTCTCATTTTCATAAGTGTCTGAGCAATTATAAGATATTCATCTTCAATAAGAGTTGTTGTTGTACTTGGAGGAGTACTAGGTTCAGCAGTACTAACAGATACACCAGCATATACACCAGCAGTAGTAACTGGTTCACTGGCAGTAGTAACAGGCTCAGCAGTAGTAATATTAATACTGGCAGTAGTAATTGATGTACTAGTAGTATTAACTTCAATTTCATTTCCATACCTCCCCTGAGTCTCTGCATCCTCTTGAAGTAATGAAATACCTTCATCTTGGTCACCTTTATTCCTCCCCTGTTTGGATGCATCCTCCTGATCACCTAAACTCTTTTCAGCAGAAGACTCTATCCTTACCTTGAATAACCTCCTCTTGAGTTGTGGAGTTCTTGACTTTTTCTTCTTTTCTAACTGCTTTACTCTTTTCTTTAACTTCTTAATCTCTAAATCTTAAGCATCCCTTACATTTTCCAAGTCAAGAACCCTGTCAGACAATTTTGTACATAGATCCATCAATTCATTTAGTTGCATTCTGTCCTCCCCACTTCCAAGTGTATTAACTCTTGAGAGAGGTAGATCATTAGACTGTTTAGACAACCTCTTAAACCTAGTTTGAGCAGGTCTGTCCCCCATTATGGTATCTTGGCGCTTGGGACCACTACTTGAACCCGTTACCTAAGGAATGGGCTCATTAAGTGTTGCCATGGATTGGGTCCTAATGATGTTACCGCTGTCCTGCTCTGCTTCTAAGCTAGAAGCAGTAGTGGCAGCCCTTACCATTCTGTCACCCCCTCCTCATAGATAGTCTCATATGCTACATGGGTAGTAGGTCCACTAGACTGAGATATCTCAGTGGCCTTTCTTTTGGTTTTCCTATGTTTTTAAGTCTTTTTGGGGTGTGATGATGATGCAACATTAGGTATTGGTTCTTCATTAGATGGTGAAGCAGTAGTAGGTGTGTGTTGGGGTTTAGTGGGTTGTCCTGAACCTTCACCCTCCACTGCTTGTCATGGTATCAACATAGTAGCAAACAAAGGAGTAACTGCTCCTGAAAAATCTTTTTCTTTCCTTCTCATGTTTGCAAAAAGCTTTTTAGTATGAGAAGGTGTATCATATTCATCATTGAAAGGTGGAGTAAGATCTTCAATTTGATTATTCAAAAACACTTGTAAAAACCTTGGATACATTAAAAACTTTTTAGAATTAGGATCCAAGTTTCTCAACATACCATCAAAATCAATTTAGAAAAATTAAATTTTTGATACTTTGCCAAACAAATAACTGATGTGCTATATTGGTATCAAATTCATTGCAAGCAGTTGATTTAGAACTTAAACATTGCAAGATGGTATGAATGAGATACTTCCATTGAGGGAAAAAGAAGGTTTTAAAAAAGTAAGTTTATCAGAAAGTCTTTCATACCCCATCAATTGAAGGTTTTCAAAAATCTCTATATTTGTTAGACAAGTAATACCATCCTCATCATTAAAGTGAAGATCTCTCCTCACAGATGATTCTGTTATTACTATAGTCTTGCCATCAACTTTGGCACGTATTTGTGTTTCATTATTGACTATTTTGATCTTTGCAGTAGACCAAAACTGCTCAATATAGGATAAATAGACAGTTGGATTTACAGTTAAAGCATACCTTATTGAGCTAGCATTAAGAAAATTAACTATCTCTGCAAAATCAGCATTAGCGTCTGATTTTTCCAAGTAAGCCACCATATTGTAAGATTCAACAAAAGTTAAGTCCGTCATACATGATAATTGATGAAGTCGGTGATGAAATTGAGTTTGGGTTTGTAATCGAGAGAGTATTAGAAAAGTTAATAAGGAATATGGTGTGAGCGTTTGCGGTTAAATAGGTAATAAAGTAAACCTAGAAGTGAAGAATCCGTTTTATAGCCCTAGATTACCCTCAACAGTTGTAACTCCAACGAACTCCAACGGTAACCTAGCAGTACTAACTTGGCTTAGCAGCATTAACTTTTTGCCTAGCAGTACTAACTTTTTTGCCCAGCAGCATTAAGTCATGCCAACAACACTAACTCGTGAGTTACCAGTATAAACCCTAATTCCATCCAAATAGTATGTCCAATCCATTCCAATCATCATTTTGGTTCACAAATCTCTCTATCTGTTTTTGCTTTCTCTCAATTCTTTTAGCTCACAAAATCACACATCTCTCTTTCTATTTTTCAACTCACCATTTCCCTTAATTCTTGTGGCTTACTAACTCACTCTGTCTATTTTTATTCCATATATCTTAACACAATTAACCTCCCTTCAATCAATGCTTCAGAGGTTAAGCATTCCAATACTTGCAATCGGATATTGAAATCTGCCAACATCAAATGCTTTTGTAAGTAGATCTGTAACATTCTGATCTGTGTGAATCTTGATCATCTGAATAAGTTTCTTCTCATTGGAATCTCTGATAAAGTGATACCTAATCTCAATGTGCTTTGTCTTTGAGTGAAACACATGGTCTTCACTATGCAGATAGTACTCTCATTATCAATATAAATCTTAGTCTGCATAAAGTTATATCCATAATCTAGCAATTGATTTTGGATCCAAAGCACCTGTCCACAGCAATTGGAAGCAGCTATATATTCAGCTTCAGTTGTAGAATTAGCAACCACAGTCTGCTTCTTGCACTGCCATGAAATCAATCTGAACCCTAGGAATTGACAACCTCCTGTTGTGGATTTCCTATCTAGACTTGCTCCTGCATAATCACTGTCAATATATGCTACCAAATCAAAAGGTGAATCCTTAGGATACCAAAGGCCCAATTTAGGTTGACCTTTCAAGTATCTAAAGATCCTTTTCACAGCATGAAGATGTGAAACTTTAGGATTGACTTAGAATCTTGCACAAGCACATACTGCAAACATAACATCAGGCCTTGAAGAAGTGAGATACATCAATGATCAAATCATGGATCTATACAAGTGTTCATCTACATCTTCACCATCTGGATCTTTGGGTAAAGCCTTATGGGTTTCCATGGGTGTGCTAGCTATTTTGACATCACTAAAGCTAAATTTCTTTAAAATTTCAGTCACATACTTGTCTTGGCTTATAAAAATCTCATCTTCCTTCTGTTTCACTTGTAGTCCTAAGAAGAATGTGAGTTCTCCCATAGAGCTCATTTGAAACTTCTTATGTATAATATTTTCAAACTCAGTACACATCTTCTTCCTTGTAGACCAAAAAATGATATCATTAACATATACTTGTATTATCATAATATCACCTTGGCCCCTCTTGATAAATAAAGTTTTGTCTATCTTTCCTCTCTGAAACCCCTTGTCTAATAAATAAGTTAACAAGGTTTCATACCAAGCTCTAGGAGCTTGATGCAAACCATAAAGAGCCTTTTCTACTTTGTAAACTTTGTCAGGGAAGTTTGGATCTTCAAATCCTGGTGGTTGACAAACATAGACTTCCTTTTCAATCTTTCCATAAAGAAAAGCACTATTGACATCCATCTGGTACACCACAAAGTCTTTAAATGAGGCATATGCTAGGAATAACCTTATTGCTTCAATTCTAGCAACTGGAGCAAAAACCTCATCATAATCAATTCCTTCCTCTTGTGTGTGACCCTGAGCAACCAATCTAGCCTTGTTCCTGATCACAATACCTCTTTTATCTTTTTTGTTCCTATACATCCATTTAGTGCCAATGGCCCTTTTGCCATGTGGTAAATCCACCAAGGTCCAAACTTGTTGTAACTTGAATTGCAGAAGCTCCTCTTGCATAGCTTCTATCCAGCTTGAATCTTTTAATGATTGGATTACCTTCTTGGGCTCTTCTTGTGATATGAAAAATGAAAACAGACAATTCTAAAAGTCTTTATGGTTTGTTCTTTGCTGAACAGTACTAAACAAACCAAGTTCTTCTAAATTTTGTTGTGACATTCTTCTTGTTATTGGAGCTGAATGCAAATATCTAATTAGTTGCTCAAGTAGATGATCCTTATGTATTCTTGTAGTTGTAATAGAACTAACAGGCATGAATGTACTTAAATTTTTCATGTCAGCCTCTGTACCAACTCCTTCATCATCATTAGAATAGTCAATCTCTTCTAAATTAAGCATATTTGGATCATCATCACATCCATAGACTATATCTTCATCAACAACATTATCCTTTAAGCTAGCAGCATTAAAAGTTGAGCTAGCAGTATTAATATTGTTAGTGCTATTAGCATTAGAATCCTTGTCGTGCTCTTTAGCATCCTTCTCTTGAGCATTAACATCCTTCTCTTTCTCCTCCCCTGATGGTTTGAGTCCATCATCAAGAGAATCCTTTAAACTTTAATAGAAAAGTGGATCAACAGGCTACAATGTTAGCAGAATATACTCTTTGCCAGGTAATGTCTCCTTACTAGCTTTTCTTGCAGCATTATATTCTTTTGTAGCTGTACTACCATTAGATTGATTTCCTGCAACAACTGGCTTATTGTTCATAAATTTTGTTAGTGCATCAATATCAAAAAGCTAATTTGGTCCACTGCCTACAAGGTTAGGTGTATCCTCTCTAAACTTGATATGCATGTTCTCTTCTACAATCCTAGTTTTATTGTTGAATACTCTGAATGCTTTACTATTGGTTGAGTATCCTACAAAGAAAAACCTTCTCTGCCTTCCCAGAATCTTACACAGGTGATTATGGTATTAGGATAGTTAAATAAGGACAACCAAAATGGTTCTTCATACATGAAGCTGGGGCAGGTTTTCTACCTAGAAAAAGTTCATAAGGGGTCTTGTTGTGAGGCTTGATAACTAACACCCTATTTTGGACATAACAAGCAGTAATTAATGACTTAAGCCTAATAGGTTGTTGGCAATTTTGATCAGCTTAGCATTAGTCCTTGCAGCTCTATTAGTGTCTTATTTTCCTTTCTGCTACTCTATTTTGTTATGGAGTCCTAGCAAACTAAATTCCTCTTAAATACCCTTCATTCACAGAACTGATTCATGACCCTATTCTTGAATTCAGTCCCATTGTCACATCTAATCACTTTCACCTTAAGGTCTATTAGATTCTCTATGCCTGTTATGAATGTTTTAAGGATTTCACTAGTTTCATCCTTAGTGGCTAAAAAGAAAACACAAACCCCTCCACCCCACCCCTCTCCCCCACGCTCTCCTGCTGACACTCATGCGCCCCCCCGACCCCAAATAGGCAGTACATCTTTTTCATTATACTCTTTACAAAAGTTAGACCAAATAAATCCATGTGCAACATTTGTAAAGGTTGGCTGATTGAACTGAATGTTTTGGTCTTACAAGAAGCTCTGTGTTGCTTTCCCTTCTGACAAGCAACACAGGTTTGATTAATTTCAAAACGTTTTGAAGGTAAACCTCTTACAAGGTTTCCCCTTACCAGTTTATTCAGTGTTTTGAAATTTACATGTCCAAGCCTTCTATGCCAAAGATTAGATTCATCTAATGTGGCTTTTGCAAAGAGATAAGTGAGACCTCCTTGAGGAACAACATTCTGTAAATCAATAATGTACATGTTATCCTCTCTAGGAACTTTAAGCAAAACATGACTTTCATCAGTTAACTTAAAGTCTGGAGACAGAACAACACATTTAGTATCAGTAAAAAGAATACTATTCTTCTTGTCACACATTTGTGAGACACTGAAGAGGTTAAACTTTAGTTCCTTTACAAAATACATATCTTTAATATTCAATTTACTAGTTCTTATTTTACCTTTTCCAGTAATTTTCCCTCCTTTGGTACTACCTCCAAAGGCTACAAATCCTTCATTAATTTCTTCACAATCTAAAAGATATGATCTATTTCTTGTCATGTTCCTAGAACATCCACTGTCAACTACACTGTTATCCTTTAACTCTTTCTATGGATTGCCCTGCACAAAATGGTAGGAAAATTAGTTTCTCTTGGGGACCCACACCATCACTGACTTGGATCTGCCTTGTGCATCAATATAGTCAAATCTTTTAAAGTCCATTGATGCACCATTGTGTCTGGAGACATGGTCTAAAACTTTTTGCTTTGGTCTCCAAACCCAACATGCTGAGGCCTTAACAGCATTAGCCTCATTTCCCTTATTATCACTTACTACTGCTTTTGTCCCAATAGTAGTAGTATTTCCCTTAATAAATTTAACTTTTTCATTAAAATTACTGTTCTTATTTGTTGTATACTTGTTAAAGGGACTTCTAACATGTAAATGTGCTTTATTTAAAACATTTGTCACTGGCCTTTCATAGTTCACTGTTGGTCTTGGGTAAGCAGTATTAATTGGTCTAGCAGTATTAACTGATACTGCTGCTCTTGAAGAGTTTTGCCTAGCAGTATTAAGTGTCTTAAGGCCAGATTTCATTAAGACTACTCTTGGAATAAAATTTCTTTTTGTATGAGGGTGAGTCCATCCTTGAGAATTTTGGTGATTCACCCTTCTAGCATTGTTCCAAACATGTTTTTCCTCCATTTTCTTTTCATAGAAATCACAATCTTTGATCAAATGATTAAAACTTCCACATACAAAGCAAGCCTTATTTTTAAACTCAAAATTACTTCCTAATTTCTGAGTCATCAAATTATTCTAGTTTCTCTAGTTACCTCTAGGACTTTGACTGTTTTTCCTAGGGTATTTAGCTTGCTTATTGTTCTCTACCTTCTCAACAGACTCCCTAGGTGTTTTCACATGCTCATTAGATTTAACAAATTCTACTTTAGCATTACTAGGTTTTCTATGTCTAGACTTAGACTCAGTCTCATTCTCATTCTCACTGTAGGATACCTAATCTTCAATAAGTGGTTCACTAACAGACTTAGGTTTTGACTCACTAGTCTTAACTTCATTAGTTGCAACTGCAGGTACACTAGTTACTGACTCACTAAAAACATATTCATCTTCATCAGCAAGTTCTAAATAAGGTTTAGGGGGCATGAAGTTCCCAGTAAAGGGAGGGGGAACAGCATGATACCCTTTACCTATTTTGTACTTATCATTCACCAAACTATCAAACACATGACTATCATACCCTTGACTATCATACCCCACACCAGTCTTGAACTTATCACTTACTTGACTCTCTAACAGTTTGCTTAGATTTTTAGATGAATTTTCAAACTTTTCTAAGGTAAGTTTTAAATCATCTCTTTATTTTTCAGCTTTTTCAAATTTCTTTCTAAGCTCTGTTAGTGCATTATCTCTCAACATAACATCAAGTTTTAAAATATTTATGTTCTCTTCAAAAATAGCCTCATTCTTTTTATACACATCTAGTCTAGCCTCTACCATTCTAGACCTGCTTTATAAGCTGCTACATTTAATTGAGATTTATTAAAATCTTTTGTCAGATTATGATAATGTTCTTTGAGAGTTTCATAAGATTTTAAACATGCTTTAGAACAAGTTGATACCTCAGAATCTGAGCTTGAAGAACTTGAAGATGTATAGGCCATAAGTGCAAAGTTTGTAGGTCCTTCTTCAGCCTGGTCACTCCAATCATAGCGAAGACCATCACACTGAGATACTAAAGTATTTGAGGTAGTTTCCTCAACTGACATAGTCCTTCAGGTAGACTCACTGTTCCTACTGTCTTGATTCCTGGGTGCCCTGCACTCCCTAGCAAAATGACATCTTCTGTGGAAATTATAGCATTTTACCTTGGTCTTGTCAAAACCAATGGTATTGGTCCTATTATCACCTAGATTCCTTCCTGTCTTCTTGAGAAATCTCCTTCCTCTCATAGTCAGCATTGCCAACTGCCACTTCAAGTCTATCTCCTCTAAGTCATCAGGATAAAGTTGCTTTAAGTCTTCATTGTCTAATTGTGCACTGTTAGACTGACTAGCAAAGAAGGAGTAGATCACTACATCACTCAGACTATCAACATTTGGTAAAGTAGAAGCATTATCCTTAAAGTTAGCAGTAGTAACACCAAGAGAAGTCTTAACTGCTTCATTGGTGCTGCCAGTGCTATTGGAAGACACAAAAGCTATGTTTTGTGTGTTTTGGCTTGTGCTAGATGGCCCCATGACTTCAGCTTCATAAATCTTCAAATTGTTATACAAGTCATCTATGCTTAGATCTTCTGAATCTGGTTTGTTTCTCCAAATAAGGGTATAAGTCTTCCACTCAGATGGCAGACTTCTTAATAACTTCAGATTCAGATCTTCTTGAGAAATAGTTTCTCCATGAATCTCTAGCTGACTGATAAGCTTTTGGAGCCTATCATAGATCTGGTCAAGTCCTTCTGAGCTTTTTCCATTGAAATTCTCATACTGCTGTTTAAGAAGTGTCTTCTGAACTTTCTTTGACTCCTTATTACCTCCAAACCTTTTCTCTATAGCTTCCATCAGAGAATTGGCAGTTTTGTAGGTGTTGAACTTTAGTTAATGTTCATTAGGGAGAGCCATCAATAGAGTTCCTCTTGCCTTTAACTCATTCTTTCTTGCAAGCTTCTGTTCTGCAGTAGTAGGAGGTACTGTTGTCTCAACACCATTAACAGATCTTGTTGGCAGAGTTGAGTCACCATTTAAGATTACTTCCCAAAGAGCATAATCAGTCATTAAGAAGTATTGTTCTATCCTCATCTTTCATAGCTCGAATTCATTAGGATTGAGGAATGGAAGTTTTGCAGCAGCAACCACTTGTGTAGATCCTAACTCCATGTTTTCACAAACAAATAGATCTGGTATGTGTAGATTGTATCTTCTTATTCAAAGTTCCTTAACAAGCTCTGATACCACTTGTTAATCCCACTTGAATAGATATTTCTCTCCTTAGCTTGTATATAAGGGTTAGTAATCCTGAATAAATCCAAAACTACTATGGTAGAAACTTTGATTGAATATATCAAAGACTATGCAGAATCTAGTCTATGATACTAAGAAGAATAATGATAAAATAGTGATTTATTAAATACACAGAGATAACCAAACTTTCAGCCTCAATATAAAACGAACACTCTTAACAGTGTTAGGGTTACAAAACCTTGAAGCTATAAACGATTTTCTAGACTATGAATTCTATGAATGAGATACTGATGATATGATATCGAATTCTACACCCTAGGTCCTCCTTTTATACCCCAAGGAGTCCTAGTCGGTTTACAATATATTCCTAAGATATCATGATCTTCTAACTAAATAACAGATACATATCTTTTACATAAATATCTTATACTTATCTCATAAGCAGTAGTAACTATTACACTAACAGTCTTAACTTGACTCTAGTAGTAGAAACACTTCTAGCAGTAGTAACTATTACTAGCAGTAGTAACTTTACAACTAGCAGTAGTAATGACTTAGACTATTTCTTCTAAACTTCATCAGCAGTAGTAACTATAAGCAGAAGTAGTAATCTTCATAACTAGCAGCAGTAACTTCAGATGTCTTTTAATCCCAACACCGCTGCAACACTGTCAGGACCTGCTTTAACTTTGTGGAATACTAGGTTTGCAACCATGGGTTTGGAGACTGTAAACCAAATGCCTTGGACTGAGATGAAGCAACTGATGACTATAGAGTTTTATCCAATTAAAGAAGTTCAAAGAATGGAGCACGAGCTATGGAACTTGAAGGTCAAAGAGTATAACATTGTGGCTTATACTTAGAGGTTCAATGAGTTTGCATTGATGTGTCCGAGAATGGTTGAACCGGAAAGAGTGAAAGTTGATGCTTACATCTGGGGACTGACTAATAACATCAAGGGCGAAGTTACTTCTTCTAAGCCTGCTAACCTGAATAAAGCTGTGCGTATGGCTCACAAGTTGATGGAGCAAAAATCGCAAGCTAGAGATGAAAGAATTCTAGAAGGAAAGAAGCAAAAGTGGGAGAACTTTCAAGGTGGGAATAGTAGTGGTAAGAGCAACCAAAAGGATAACTCTCGTCAACCTTCACAGAAAAAGCAAAGGAACGCGCGAGCCATGGTTACAGCTTCCACTGATGGAAAGGTGTCTTCAGGATCACTTCCTTTGTGTGAACGTTGTTTTACTTACCATGTTGGTCGATGTACGATCAAGTGTCACAAGTGTGGAAAAGTTGGGCACAAGGAAAGGTACTGTAAGGAGAAGAATGTTGCCACCAGTGCAAATGCTCTGCCCATTCTAACTTGCTATGATTGTGGTGAGCAAGGTCATACTAGGAACCGATGCCCAAAGAAGGTTAAGTAAGAGGAAGCTGGAGGAGCTCATAGCCGAGCTTATGCAATTAAGGATGTTGAGCCGCAAGGTCCAAACGTGGTTGCGAGTACATTTTTACTCAATAACCGCTATGCTTTTTTTATTCGATTCGGGTTTCGATAGGAGTTTTGTGAACACTAGATTTAGTTCCATGCTCGATATCAAACCGATTAGAATAGATGCTAGTTATGAGGTAGAATTAGCCGACGGAAGAGTAGTTAGTACGAACACTGTTTTGAAAGGTTGCACTTTAAATTTAGTGAACCAAAATTTTGAAATCGATCTTATACCAATTGAGCTTGGTACGTTTGACGTCATAATCGGTATGGATTGGCTTGTTAAGCACGACGCCGTTATCGTCTATGGTGAGAAAGTTGTTTGTATACCATACGGAAGCAAGAGATTGATAGTCGAAGGTAACAAAGGTGTGTCTCGGCTAAAGGTCATATCTTGTCTTAAAGCCTGTAAGTATGTCGAGCGAGGTTATCATTTGTTTTTGGCACACGTGATGGAGAAGAAATTGAAGGAGAAACGATTGGAAGACGTGCCTGTAATTCGTGACTTTTCTGAGGTGTTTCCTGAGGAGTTACCATGACTACCACCGCCAAGGCAAGTAGAGTTTCGAATTGATCTAGTACCGGGGGCTGCACCTGTTGCACGTGCACCGTATAGATTAACACCTTCTGAGATGAAAGAGTTGTCGGTATAGATGCAAGAGCTGCTGAAGAAGGGATTTATTCATCCGAGTTCATCACCGTGGGGAGCACTAGTATTTTTTGTGAAGAAGAAAGATGGATCTTTCAGAATGTGTATTGATTATCGCGAGTTGAACAAGCTGACTGTCAAGAATAGTTATCCTCTCTTGAGAATCAATGATTTATTTGATCAACTGCAAGGTTCTAGCATGTATTCTAAGATTGATCTACGATCATGATATCACCAGTTACGCATTAAAGAAGAGGACATTCCCATTACTGCATTTAGAACTCGGTATGGTCACTTTGAGTTCCAAGTGATGCCGTTTAGATTGACTAATGCGCATGTTGTGTTTATAGACTTGATGAACCGAGTATGCAAGCCATATCTTGATAAGTTTGTTATTGTGTTCATCGATGATATTTTGGTTTATTCCAAGGACGAAGAAGAGCACGAAAAGCATTTGAAGATGGTTTTGGAGCTGCTTAAGAAAGAAAGATTGTACGCCAAGTTTTAAAAGTGTAATTTTTGGCTAGATTCGATATAATTTCTTGGTCATGTGATTGATCGTAGTGGTGTTTATGTTGATCCTGCCAAGATTGAAGCCATTAAGAATTGGGCTGCACCAATGACGCCAACGGAGGTGAGGCAATTTCTTAGATTGGCTGGTTACTATCAGAGATTTATTGAAGGTATTTCTTTGATTTTTAGGCCGCTGACTAAGTTGACTCAGAAAAATAAGAAATACGAGTGGGGAAATGAAAAAGAGGAAGCTTTTTAAATGCTAATGCAGAAGTTATGTAGTGCACCGATCTTAGCGTTGCCTAAAGGAACGGAATATTTCATGGTATATTGTGATGCGTCTCTTAAGGGTTATGGAGCCGTGTTGCTGCAAGGAGAAAAGGTGATAGCGTATGCTTCTAGACAATTGAAAGTCCATGAAGAGAATTACACTACTCGTGATCTGGAATTTGGAGCCGTTGTTTTTGCTCTTAGGTTATGAAGACATTATTTGTATGGAACGAAGTGTGTGGTTTTCACTGATCACAAGAGCCTGCAATATATTTTGAACCAGAAAGAGCTTAATCTAAGATAATGAAGATGGATTAAGTTGGTAAGTGATTATGATTGTGAGATTCGGTATCATCCTGGAAAAGCGAATGTTGTGGTTGACGCCTTAAGTCAAAAGGAAAGGAATAAGCCATTGCATGTTCGAGCTTTGATGATGACTGTTCACAATGATTTGCCAAAGCAAATCCGTGAAGCTTAAAGGGAAGCAATGAAGGAGAAGTATGTAAGGAAAGAGAATTTGGTGAGAATGATTAAGCAAATATTCGAGTTTTGCCCTGATGGAACACGTTGTTTAGGAAATCGTGTTTAGTTGCCGTGATTCGGTGGACTGAGAAATTTGGTTATGCATCAGTCGCATAAGTCCAAGTATTCTATCCATCCGAGATCGAACAAGATGTATCAAGATTTGAAGCTGTTGTACTGGTGGCCGAATATGAAAGCCGATATTGCCACATATGTTAGCAAATGTCTGACTTGTGCTAAGTTTAAAGTCGATCATCAAAAACCATTTGAATTGCTACAACAACTTGAGATTCTAGTTTAGAAGTGGGAAAGGATTACTACGGATTTTGTGAGTGGACTGCCAAGAACGCCGAGTCGGTATGATACAATTTGGGTTACGTGACTTTACTTAAAGGAAATAGTGTGTAAGCATGGTGTTCCTGTTTCGATCATTTCAGATTGAGATAGCCATTTTACGTCTAATTTCTGGAGATCGCTTCAGAAAGTGTTGGGAACGAATTTAGATATGAGTACCGCTTACCACCCTCAAACGAATGGTCAAAGTGAAAGGACTATACAAACGCTAGAAGATATGTTGCATGCCTGTATGATTGACTTTGGAAGTAGTTAGGATTGCCATTTGCCATTGGTCGAGTTCTCATATAACAGTACACAGAAGGAGTAGCTCCCACAACAAACTACACACTTCACCTTCACACAACTCCAATCAGCAACACTAGTGTTTGACGAACTTGAAATACACTACTATCACCTACATTGATCTCAATTGGCAATATTTGTTACTTATGAATTTGATTCAGAAGCATCATCTTCCGGCACTGTCAATGTAGACACTACTCACCTAAACAACCCACCTTTAGAACATGCGCAAAAGTGGACTAAGGATCATCTGTTAGAGAATGTAATTGGAAATATAAATCGACCGGTATCCACAAGATGACAACTTGAAACTGATGCCATGTGGTGTTTCTTCATGAGTTCTAGAGAATTCAAACCAAATAACTTTAAAGAAGCGGACAGTATCCTTCCGGAATGATGCCATGCAAGAAGAAAAATCATGAGTTCAAACAACCTTGCTGTAATTGGAACTTGTACCTCTTCATTGCCTCCCTAGTCCAATGGCTCAAAATGGGTCTACAAGATCAAGTTAGATGAATATGGAGATGTATTGAAGAACAAAGCTCGGTTAGTTACAAAAGGTTATCGTCAGGAAGCACGGATCAATTTTGAGGAATCCTTTACGCCGGTTGCTAGACTTGAAGCTATTAGACTATTCATTGCTAATGCAGCTAGCCAAGATAGGACAATTTTTTCAGATGGATTTTAAAATTAGCACTTTCTCTGAATGCGATCTGAATGAGTGTTTATCTATGTCAGTCAACCTAAAGGATTTGTTGACCCAGATCTACCAACTCATGTGTACAGACTGAAGAAAGCTCTTTAGAAGTTTGAAACGAGGCTCACGTTGCTTGGTACGATGGTTCTCCAGGTTCCTTCATGTCTAACTGATATCCTCCCAAAGGAGATGTCGATCCTAACGCTCCTCATAATGAAAAACAGGCAAACACATCTTACTATTTCAAATCTAGTATATGATATTATATTTTCCTCAACAAATCCTAGATCTTGTGAGACTTTATCTAATGAAATAGTTCTACTTTTTTAAGATGACGATAGATGGGGACACAAATGTCTTTCTTTTTAGGATTACAAATTTCTTAAATTTCCCATAAGGTCATCTTCATTAATCAAAGTAAATATGCTCTTGAAATTTTAAAGAAATATGGACTTGACTCTAGCGCATCAGTTGATACTCCCATGGTGGAGAAAATGAAACTGAATGAAGATAGGTAAGGGAAATTAGTTGATCCTATACGTTTTTGTAGAATGGTTGGCTCCCTAATGTATCTATCTACTAGTAGACTTGACATTGCTTTTGCTGTGTGCATGTGTGCCCGGTGCCAGGCAAAGGCTACTGAAAAACACTTACATGTTATTAAGCGGATCTTTCGATACCTTAAAGGAACCATTCACATGGGTTTGTGGTATCCGAAAGACTCCGGTTTTGCACTAAGAGCTTTTGCAGATGCAGATTATGCAGGTTGTCAAGACACCAGATGAAGTACATCAGGTTCTGCTCAATTTCTTGGAGATAAGCTTGTCAGTTGGTCTTTAATGAAATAGAAGAGCATAGCTATCTCAACTACAGAGGCAGAATATATAGCTTTGTCTGGATGTTGTGCCCAAATTCTTTGGATGCGTTCATAGCTTTCTGTCATGGTCTTTATGTTAACAAGATTCCTCTAATAATTGTTGATAACCAAAGTGCTATCACATTATGCTGTAACAATGTGCAACACTCAATGTCCAAGCATATTGATATCCGACACCACTTCATCAAATAGAAAGTGGAAAACAGGGTTGTAGAGGTGTACTTTGTAGAAATGAAATATCAACTCGCAGACATATTCACCAAAGCATTACCAAGGGAACGCTTTGAATTGCTACTTCTACTGCTTGGTATGAAACAAATGTCTCCAGAAACTCTTAGGAGAACAACAAAGCTGCCAATTCTTAAACAATAGGTATCTGAACGGTGTGTATACGATTGTATGTATATAAAAAAAAAAAATTCATAAACATAAAAAAAAAAATTAGTTAGAAATTTAGGGTGTATGACTATGGCTCAAACAATGACTACAGCTCACCATACAAAAGTTGCATACTTTTGATCAGGGGAGAAAATGTGACTTAAAAATTATTGATAACAGTTTTTAATTGATCCATGGGTTGTACATAAATATGGATCCTCATGAATTCTCACAAGTCTATCTAGCCATTCCTAGGTGGCTTTGAAGAAAAGAGGCATGTTGGTGTAAAAATTATTAGAGAAAATGGCTTGAACCTTGCATGTACAAAACAACTTTCAAATATCGATGCACATGTGTAGGGGGAGCAAAAAGACTAATATAATCTAAAATGTCAAGATACCAAAACCTTTGTGTTACACACAAGTATCTTGATAATCTAAAAGAATCTTTTACTTCATGATTGTGGCTTCATATATATGATCGGATGGTGGAAACTGCTTAGGGATGTAACATCTTATATTCCACAAGGTTGTTATTTTTTTCTAAAATCAGATAGTACTGTTAAGTTGTTAATATGTTTAAACAATTTTCAGCAGGTTAAGCTTTTTAGTTTCTATCCACTTTCTAAATTAAAGCAATTTACCACATCAAATGATTTTAAGGCGACTTGACAAGGGTTAATGCTAAGTTTTGACCTGAGTTGGTAGTCTTCTACAAAACTTTCATTATGTTCAAATGATTTCATCACACTTCGACTATTTTTCAAATATTTTTTTGTGACATAGACTTCTACGGTACTTAATTATATTAAGAGGTCGACCCTATGTTTTCTAGTGAGCCTAATGAAGCATCTGGACATAGGTTATGCAGAACATGAATTATACGGTATAGTCAGCAGATAGTAACTGTTCTGACTCACACTTTAACCATTCCTAGTAGAATCAATGTTATTAGATGTGTTTAGTCTACGGACATCTGGTCTAGAGAACAGTAAGCATACGGGAATCTAAATACTTCGGTATTGGAGGACTTAAGTCTTATGGAGCTGAAAACATGTAATGTGAGATTTCATATAATGAATCTACCTGATTCCAACCTGGAGGAGCAGTACATTGTACTGTAATCATCGATCCTCATGGAATCGGATGTTATTGCAACCGACCAGATTGAGTATCGTCTTTAATACTCTTTCCCTTCAAAATATTAAAACCTTAGATGTGTTCAAAAATGTTTTCTAGAACACATTAAGTGGATTTTTCAAATAAATATTTTTTGGTTGGTGACTAATTTTTGGTACAAAGACAGATTACTACAAGAAATTGATGAAAACACATCTCAAGAACCCAACTGACAAACATAAAGACATCATGAAAGCTCAAGTACAATTGTTTAAGACTTTAGCGCTACTCTGATACCACACATATATCTAGAAGTGTCAAAATTTTAAAGAGTTATACGAAATTCAAGAAAGATGCAACATAAAGCTTTTCAAGAATGGAATGAGCATGCCGGATCCATAATGTCGCAAGTCCACAAGGTGGAGAAGAATTACAAGATGGCAAAGAGATTGTGCTTGGTTGATGATCTCAAGATGCTCAAGATCACTATGTCAAATACAAGTTCAAGGAACAAGCTCAATCCAAGAAGTCAATGATCACTACAACATATTCACAAGAGAAAGTCAAGAGTACGAGCTAAAGACGAAGGATAAAGCATAGTATGCTAGGTTTAAAGTCTGTAAATTGGAGTGACCTCCCTTAGGGGGAGATTATTAGAAACACGAAAAGTGTCGGTCACTTCCAAAGTTGTAACAAGTCTTAGCTCGTAGTTAGTATAAGGATTAGATTAGTAATCTAGTCCGGCCCAAGGCCCATGGGTGGCCCAACTCCAGCCCATAGCCGACCAAATGTAGTATAAATACACCCTCTCCTAGTCTTGGAGAGGGTTGGTTGTTCCATTTGTTTTCCATTCATTTCATTAATACATCATCCATATTCCATCCAAGTTTCTCTAACAATCCAACCCACATCTCACTTATTGTTCTTGGTTGATCTTAAGTCATACCTAAGGACTTCTACACTAACTAGTGGATTATCCCTAGGTAGATCCCTCCGGTTCAGGCTAGATCATGGGAACTAATACCTAACCATACCAACCTTATAACTCTGATAAAATTAAATACATGGTCGGTCCTTTTGGTACAGTTCACCTTGCCATAAAACCAATTGAAAAAATCAATTCGGTACTTGTGATATAAATATCAAAGCTTTTTGTACCTCGATTGTTTTTGCTTTTCAAAAACGCCCCCCTCAACATGTGCACCGATATACAAAATTGTTTAGCACATGGAGGCTGGAGTACACTTATGAGTCCATAAATAAAATTTTTAGTAGTTTACTTATTTTAATAACTTTTTCTCCCCTTATCAAAAATTTCCAATCCTTTGACATTTTAGATATAAAATGATTCGAACATATTAGAAAATTTAGGAGGAAAAATGTGTCAATTATTTACAAGCCGATAGTGGAACATAATAATGCTCCCCCTCAAACTATGAGGGTATGTGTTAGTGTCATGTAAAAAAAATTGAAAGATTTTTTTATACGATGACACATAACACCTAAAGATACACTACTTATACTGTACAATCACAAGATTATGTGTAACACCCCCAAATTGGGTCGCAACGGAATATGGGTTGGGGGTGGTACTTCATAGATCAAAAACACAAGATATATATAAGAACGACCATTAAAAGCCGTTTAAAACTGATACATTAGATTTAACAAATTGTTTGTTACAAAAGCCCAAAGCTTCACTTGTTCACTTGTTCAAATTACAAAGATTTCTAGCCCATAACAGATATACAAAATGTAATGCGACAAAATATTTAATGCATGACATCCAAATCAAAACCACCAATGTATCCTTTGCACCTCGTGCCTTATTGATCCCCTGAAAAACATTGCTTAAAACGTCAATATATTGTTGAGTGAATTCATAGGTTTATAAAATGTATAATGTAGGACCGCAAGATTTTCCCATGATAATGCAACAGATGCAAACATCATAAAATGTAATTACGTTTTTCTAAGCTCATGACACTATAGCTCGACATGTATGAAATGCAATATAAATTGCCAACATTGCCCGTGATGATGTTCTAACCCGCAACATCTTATGTCTGACATGGTATATGTTCGTTGTCCGGCAAACCGACACAGTGAGCATGACTCACCCGAACGGGGATGTCAATCCCAAATAGATCTATTTATAAAATTTGCGCTCACAACAGTAATTGACAGTTCATGATAATTGGCTCAAAGTTATCGCTACTTAGGCAAACACGTAATCATAAATGTGAAATATCCACTTGCGTCCAATTGTAAAACATGCATATGTTTCTCACCCCAAAACTTGTAAATCATTAAAATGTAAAACGTGGGGCTATGAACTCACCTTGTGTGTATGATAACAATTATATCACAGAAAATGCGTCAGATAAACGCCGAATGCAACCTAATCCAATATAGGCCGTATAAGTACTAAGCACTTTGATTAACTACTACCATATACAATTCTATATAGCTACATCACCATCTAATTGCGTTTGTAAAATCGCATTTATAAAGTTAAAACGTTTATAAGTATTTCATTAGTAAAAACGACATAACTTTATCGTTTTAAGCATGTTTCTTACGTTTCTTATGTCCACGCTTTCGTACTAAGACGAGTTATAAAAATATCACATTTTCATATTTCTTGTCCTCTGATGAACAGTGGTTTTTACTGTTCATGACAGTTTATAATTTTTTTTAGATTTAGTTATCGTAAAACCCGTAAATGTCGTATTTTAATCGCTACAGCTCCGTTTTAGTGATTCTTTCGAGCACATCTTTGTTATTAAAATTTCTATCATATTAATGATGTTTTCGAAATGTTCATGTCTGAGATGAACAGTAACTTTATAAAAATAGTTTTATAAAAGTATTTTTATACATTTAAGTATATAAACTCGCGTAATTCATAACTCCTTCGTTATTGATCCAAAAATTATGATTTGAAATGTTTTGGAATCCTAAAAATAAGTGCTATCTGTGAAAAATAACCCATCTTATATATCAGAAGTATTTTGTAAAGAGTTTTTATAAAAGTTCTTTTATAAACCCGTTTATTAAAACGTATTATCTCGTAAACTACGTATCTTCTTCGTTAATTAATTCCGATTTTTCCGAGTTTCTTACCTTTTTTGGAATCCTTATGAGATGTAGTATTTTAAAAAAATAAAATATATATTTAAAATTTCGAATTTAAAACAGCCCCTTTTTGTTAGTTTTATGTACATTTATTAATACAACTTGTTTTTATATCGTTTTCAACTTAACAAAATACCACAAATCCTTCACAACCATTTACATCATATGTCTTATATATTATAGAGATCCTCTAGTCCTTTGTCCTTTATTTTAGTGATCATATAACATAACCAAAAGTCCATAAACAAGATTTACATGTCATTTGCATTTCTTTTACTTATAACCCTAATTTGTATTTATCCATTTTTACACTAAAACAGGTACAATCCTTTTACATCCATTTTAACATGATCTTATTAACATCATAACATGTTTAAAAGTGAACAAATCCATAACTATAAGTAAGAATCCCTTTTACATGTTAAAATGTCCTAAATGGTGATTTTTCTATATAAAATATCATATGCATATAAAATCATGAAAATAAAAAGATAAAGGTTTTATATAACCTTAGTGATGAATGATGATGATGAGAAATATGTGCTAAACCCTTGTTTAGACTTTAAACCCAAGCTTGCACAATATGAAACCCTAATTCTTCCAAATAAATCCTAATCTTCCTTTTTCTTTGATTAACTTCCTTAATCAACCAACCAAGCTTCCAAACCTTTTTGTATAACCTTAGATATGATGTGAGAATGTTTATAAATGTGGTAGATAAAAGTTTATGAATTATTTAGGGTGGTTTGGTTTGTGCCGTGGGTTATGTCAAAAGAAAGAGAGAAATGAGTTGGTTTTTCTTATGAAAATTAGAGTGTGTGTTTACTTCTTGCTAGTTTCTAGTATATGTATCATAAAGACTAGTCCAAGTTGATAAAACAAAGACCAAAAGACCACAAGTAACAAGGGGGGGGGGACATTGTAAGGGTTTTAAGGGATGACTAGTGGTCAAAACCACTAGTCATGAACTATGCTGCACTAACCTTAAGTTTGTACAAGGTACTTGTGTCTCTTTGTCCCCTAATATGTATGTTATCCCATGAATTCAAGGAAGTATAATGACTAGCCAAAAAAAATATCTTGCATAAAGATGAAAGCATTACTTGAACTTTTTGTAAAATGTAAAGTTAAAATATACTTGAGAATTATAAGTCTTGGTTTATTTATTTTATGGTAAATTCAGCTCATTTGATATTCTTGGGTAAAGTTTTATAAAACTTTGAGCATTGGATATAAACATGGGTATTTGTTGAAGCGTAGAAAAGTTTTGCTGGTTCTGGGAATGCCTAAACGTATTTTATCGCGAAACGTAAACGTTTTACGTAACCAGTAAAAATAAAATGAACAAAGTTAATAATTATACTCAAAATAATTACTTAACACTTGCTTGATGTAAACATTTAATAGTTTGATGCCCGTTTACATTGAACGATAATTTTAGCTTACGCGATTTAACTTAACGATTACGATTTACAAGCAAACGTGTACAATACTAAAAGTAAATAGTAAATATATTGACGTCGTAAATGACCCTAAAACACAGGGTGTTATAGTCTTCCCCCGTTAAATGATCCTTGTCCTCAAGGCTTAAGATGCGGCACTTGACGACGGTGCGATCTTTGTGAAGAGGTGTGGATATTTCTTCCGGAATTGGTATTCACGTTCCCATGTAAACTCAGGACCTCTCCTGGAGTTCCATCAAACCTTGATTATTGGAATGCGACTTCGCTTCAACCATATAACTTCACGGTCTATGATTTCTACCAGCTCCTTGAAAAAATGAAGCTTTTCATCGAAGTGAAGTTCATGCAACGGAAGAGCTAATGGTTCGTCGGCATAGCACTTTTTCAAGTTAGATACATGAAACGTATTGTGAACCCTGCTCAGCTCTTCAAGAAGCTCAAGCTTGTAAGAAACATCTCCAACCCTTTCTAACACCTTGAAAGGCCCAACATATCTGGAGATTAGCTTTCCCCGTTTTCCAAAATGTACGACCCCTTTCCAAGGAGAAACCTTAAGCATAACCTTATCTCCAACTTGGAATTCCATCGGCTTACGCTTTAACTCAGTGTAACTCTTTTGTCTATCATGGGCGACTTGCATCCTCTACTTGATATGGATGATCTTCTCTGTTGTTTCTTGAGCTAATTATGGACCAGTGAGTTGCACTTGTCCAACCTCGGCCCAACACACAGGTGAACAACACTTTTGACCGTAAAGTGTTTCAAATGGTGCAGCCTTGATGCTAGCGTGATAGCTATTTTTATATGAAAATTCGACTAATGGAAAATGGTTAACCCAACCCTTTCCAAAGTCTATCGCACAGGCACGCAACATATCCTCGAGAGTTTGAATAGTCCTCTCGCTTTGTCCGTTAGTCTGTGGATGATATGCAGTACTCATGTCCAGGTTAGTACCCAAAGCTTTCTGAAGTGACATCCAGAAATTCGATGCGAACCTCAGTTCGCAATCATAAATAATTGAGACAAGGATTCCATGCCTCGTGACAACTTCATTTAGGTATATTCTTGCCATTTTCTCCATAGGATCAGTTTCCCTCATGGGTACAAAGATTGCAGACTTAGTAAGTCGGTCGACAATCACCCAAATAGTGTCGTAGCCCTGTGACGACTTAGGAAGCTTCGTGACAAAATCCATAGTGATATTGTCCTACTTCCATTGAGGTATATCAGGTTGTACCAACAATCATGATGACCTTTATTGTTCGGCCTTGACTTTAGCACATGTAAGACATTTGCTAACATCGATAGCGATGTTGGCCTTCATATTGGGCCACCAATATAGCTTCTTCATGTCCTGATACATCTTGTCAGAACCTGGATGTATAGAATATTTTGACTTGTGGGACTCATGCATGATCATAGTCCTCAATTCGCCATAACATGGTAACTAACTCCTGCCATTTAAGAATAGAGTTCCATCCGCGCGGGGTTCTAACTTTTTTGTTCTAAGTTTCTCCGGATCCTTTGAAATTTCAATTAACATACCTCCAACATCTTCGTTCTTGATGTTCTCTAGTTTTCGTGCTTCAGTCTGAGCATTCAAGATTTGCTTAGGAAGATCCAAGCCAATAGTCATGACTAAGGCTCAAACTCTTAATGGTTCAATTCGTTCTTTCCTGCTCAAAGCATCAGCAACAACATTTGCCTTTCCCGAGTGATAATGAATCTCACAAAGGTAATAACTGAGCAACTCAAACCAACGATGTTGCCTCATGTTAAACTCCTTCTAATTAAGAATGTGTTGCAAACTCTTATGATCATTGAACACCGTACACTTGGTTCTATACAGATAGTATCTCCAAATCTTAAGAGCAAACACTACTGCTCCAAGTTCCAAATCATGAGTCGTATAGTTCTTCTCATGAATTTTCAATTGGCGTGATGCATAACCAATCACCTTATCTCTTTGAATCAATATAGCGCCCAAACCTTTGATTAAATCATCGCAGTATGTGATAAAATCTTCCCTTCCTTTAGGTAAAGCTAGAATTGGTGCACTACAAAACTTTTGCTTAATCAGTTGAAATGTTGTTTCTTGTTTGTCACCCCACTCAAACTTTACCTTTTTCTGAGTTAGCTTGGTCATTGGTTTAGCAATCTTCAAAAATCCCTCAATGAATTTCAATAATACCCAGCAAGACCTAAAAATTGACGAATCTCCGTTGGTGACTTAGGAGATGCCCAATATTTAATGGATTTGATCTTGGCGGGATCTACGTGAATGCCTTTACTATCAATCATGTGACCGAGGAACTGTACTTTAGGAATCCAAAATTCACACTGTAGGTCCTTATTCAACAGGATCTTAATGAGCCTTAAACGACTTATAGTTCTCTGAATAAATCCAAAGAAACTATGAGAGACTGGAGTAGATGAGAATATCGTCGATAAAGACGATCATAAATTTATCCAAAAATGGCTTGCATACGCGGTTCATGAGATCCATAAATACCGCTGGTGCGTTCGCCAAGCCAAATGGCATAACTTGGAACTCATAATGACCATATTGAGTTCTGAATTCCATCTTCGGAATATCTTCTTCACGTACTCAAAGCTGGTGATAACCTGATCGCAAGTCTATCTTAGAATAAACACTGGATCCTTGTAGTTGATCAAATAAATTGTCAATCCTTGGGAGTAGATAACGATTCTTCACCATTAGCTTGTTCAGCTCTCGGTAGTCAATGCACATACGAAATGATCCATCCTTCTTCTTGACAAACAAGACCAGAGCTCCCCAAGGTGAGGAACTGGATCTTATGAAGCCCTTATCCGAAAGTTTTTGGAGTTGGTCTGACAATTCTTTCATTTCGGACAAGGACAATCGATAAGGTTCCCGTGCTACAGGTATAACACTAGGTATCAAATCGATTTGTAATTCCACTTGTTGAGTCGGTGGAAGACCCGACAAGTCTTCAGGAAATACTTTTAGAAAATTTTGAACGATTGGTAACGTCCCTTAAGAAAGTCCGCTTTCTTCTTTGACTTGTCTTCGGTCTCCTTTGTAGTAACATGTGCCAAAAAATAGGACATCCTTTCAGCATGTACTTATACGTTTTAGTGCACGAGATGATGTTCAAATAAGTCTCGTTTCCTCGGGCGCTTCTGTCACTACGAACAATCAACGTTTCATTTCCCTAGGGAATACGAACAATTTTCTTGGCACAAACGATGACAGCTTGGTACTTTTTGCAACCATCCATTACCGATTAGACTCGAGACTACCAAGTTCTACGGCATCAAGTCTCTGTTGAATGGTATTTAATAATTTGAATGTCCAAACCCCAGAATGATAGCGTTTAACCCAATTATTCACCCGTCAGCTAGTTCAATATCATAATAATGATCTAAGGTAGATGGTGTGATATCAATCTGGGAGCTAAATGTAGTAGACACAAAGCTTCTATCGGCACCAGTGTCAAATAAGACAGAAGCATAGCGGTTGTTTAGAAGGAGCGTACCCGTAACGACGTTTGAGTCTGGGTTTGTCCCTAAGCACGGTCGCCTAGAAGAATCCGCATACACTTTTGCTGGACATTCATTTTCTACCTTGGTTACTCCACGTAGTGATTTCAGCCTTTGGACAATCACACTTGAAATGTCCCTGGGGCCACATCCATAGCAAGAGGGTTCCTGACCTGCCTCAAGTGCCTCCTTTGTTTATCAGTATGGTCTGGGCATTTTCAGTACTCCAACGGTCACGAGCCGGATGGCCAACTCTGTTACACTTGTGGCATTTTGGAGCATACGAACCATCATGGTGATAGTTGTATTTTAAGCACAGAGGTTTGGATCGTCCGTAAGGTTTCTTCTCACCAGACCCTATAGCATAAGCTCTGCCAGTGTTCTGCCTCTTGTTTTGTTGTTGTTGTTGGTTATCATCTTGGTTTCTTTTCTTCTCACTTTGTCGTTCAGCAAAAGTGCAAATTTTCTTGTCCATCAGCTCAGTTGCAAACTCAATTGCATCCTGTATGGTTTTTGGCTTAGATGTCATTACACTTCCGTAAATCATTTCGGGCAAACCACTAACGTATTTCTCAATCTTGTCCGATTCTTCAGTAAACATCCTAGCACACATCAATGCCAATTCCTGAAATCATTGGTTATAGCCTACCACGTCGGTACCTTTAAACTTCAAATTCCACATCTCAGCCTCCAGCTTCTTAATCTCGCCCCTTGGGCAGTACTTGTCGGTTATCTTCTTTTTTAGGTTTTTCCAAGTCATTGCATAAGCAACATCATGACCAACAGTCTTAATGTGGGAGTTCCACCACGTTAGAGCACTTCCAAGAAGAGTACAAGTAGAAAACTTGATTTGATTTTCCACAGAGCAGTTGCTTATGCGGAACACAATTTCCATACTTTCAAACCACTGAGTCAACTTGACGATTCCTTCAGTACCCTTAAAGTATAGATGTTTGCATTTCATAAAGTCTGGGTAAGTGCACTCACGAGAATAAGGAGCTTGCCTCTTTACACCCGTGCCTGAATCATTACTGTCTTCGCCATTTCGGCTTCTGTCAGCGTCACGTGCTGCTAGTGCATTAGCAACACCTTGGTCGATCAGTGCCTTAAGTTGGGTATTAGTCAAAATGGTAGTGGTGGCAGTTGTTGCAGCTGGTGTGGATCTGGTGGTTCTTTTTTGTGCCATTTTCTTCAATCACAAGAAAATATAATACCCGTTTGATTTCATAAAATCATAACCATGACATGACATATACACAATAAATAAAGTGAGATCACATCACACAGTGAAATACACACTGAAATTGAAAAGTTAAACAATGTGTAACGACATCGAACATTCATCCAGAATAAATTTCGATACAGACATGACATAATACATCCCTTCCATATATAATCTGGAAACATACATGACCTGATTCAGAAACAAAATGATCACTACCTTTAGGTTACAAAATAAAATATAAACAACCTAAAGCCTTACTAGCCAGGAGTTACCCCGTAATACTTAAACAACATAGCTACAACATAACCAATCTAAGAGCTACTACCGGCCTCCTTTGGTATCTAGGGCTGTGCTGGACCTCTAGCGGGTCCCTGCTGTCCCTGTAGTGTTGTCACTTGTGTCTGCAGTGTACTCATCAGTCTTAGTGTCTCTATAAGCTGTATCTGTTAAGCACGGTCTGCTACTCGCAAGGCTGCAATCTCCATCTGTTGTGCCAATACTGTAGTCCTCAATGCTCTCACCTCATAACGGGCGGTGTCACTAGCATCCATCGACCGTCCCCAATCCTCATGGGAAAGTCTAGCCTTTCTCTCCATGAGTAAGGCAGTGCGAGCATAAGCACGTCTGTCTTTATGTAGCATGTTGAGCCGACCGCTCATCAATAACTTGTCATCCTGTGAATCATCCATTCTCCTATATATCTCATCTGTATCATGTTTAACCGTAGTGACAAAGTCTGTCAACCTCCGACCCAACTTTGTCTCATAAGTTACTGGTGCCCCTGGCATACCCACAAGCATCTCATCCTAAGTGTCTGTAATCCCATAACCAACATCTCTCTTAGGGTCACGTCTGATCTCATCATCCAAAGTGGCAACAAAACCATAATCCGCCCTAAAACCTCCAGTAGGTCTAGCAGTGGGTGCAGATGAACTCTCACCGACCTTATATCTCGAACCTAGAGCAATACACAACCTCTTTCGAGGTGGTAATGTAACCTTGGAAACACCTGATCTACAGTCAGTAGAGGGTAAAAGCAAAGGTGGTGATGGACTGGGTAAAGGTATAGGTAGAAGTGGTGGTATCCCTGATGGTGTTATACTCAATGGTAGTGGATGGCAAGTAGATGGTGTCTCAGCTCTCAGCCGAATCATAGTGGCTATAACACCTCGTGTTTTAGGTCATTGTACGACATTATGTAATCCACAATTTATTTTTAGGGTTTTACGCGTTTGCTTTTAAATCGTAATCGTTAAGCTAAATCGCGTAAACTAAAAATGATCATACAATGTAAACGGGCATTAAACAATTAAATGTTTACATCAAGCAAGTGTTATATGATTATTTAGAGGATAATTATTATCATTGCACATTTTATTTTTATTGGTTACGTTAAGTGTTTACGTTTCGCGATAAAGTACGTTTAGGCCTTCCCGGAAGCACGTTAACTTATCTACGCTTCATCAAATACCCAAAATTATACCCAATACTTAAAGTTTATTTAAAACTTCAAGTATTTATCACATTATACATATTCTTCATGAAAGAATTCAAACCAAACCCTACAATGTACAAATTATACATTGTATTTGATTTATACTACATTATACTTCATATAATGCAAGTATACATTATATAAAAGACCAAAAACATATCCTAACATATACACATGCATAATTTCGTGTATAATGACTAGGAAAGCAAGATAGGACCAAGGAACCATCACAAATATCTTCATACATGCATCTTATATCAACTTGAACTCATGACTAGCCAAACTTATCCAAAGTAAGCTTCCACTTTCTTTCCTAGTCCTTCCACCTTGCATACTTCCACTAGACACAAAATATCTTCATAATATCTCATTAGTAGTATAAATATGCATGCACATGAAGTAGAAAACTCATTTACTTCATTCCTTAACAAAGAAATCACAAAAACTCTTCCTTGTTACTCTTATACACCCCACGGCTCAAAACCCCCTCCAAACACAATCCATACTTTGATTTTATATCACCATACAACCATACACACATCATTCCTAAGACCTTCTAAGGTGTTTGCAAGCATTGGTTAACCATTTGCAAAGAAGGAAGCAAGAAAAGGAAGATAAGGGTTTCTTGGGAAAATTAGGGTTTTCATCCTATATTTTCAAGCCAAGAGTGTTAATCACAAGGGTGTGATTGTTATTCTTTCCTCTACTCATCCACACAAGGTTATATCAAAAGCTTAATCTATTCATATTTAAGATTTTATGTGTTCACATGCTTTATTTAGTTAAATCACCGGTGTGTAACAAAGTGGTGATGCTAAAAAGTACGAAAAACAAGTTTTAAAATTCATTTGGAAAAAAATCTTACAGGGCTGTTTGTAATTCGAAATTTAATATATGTTTTTGATTTTATATATACTACATGTACATGGATTCGAGGGGTCATAAAGAACTCTGAAAAAAAACGTATAACACGAAGAAGATTTGATATTTAACGTTTACGATAGTTATATTTTATAAAACAATTTTTAAAAAGTACTATTCACAAGAAATCCCCTATATTTTTACACCATCCAATAAATGATAAAAAAGCTTTCAATACGAAGACGTATTAGATTCAATTTATTACATTTGTTCGACAAGAAATCAGAATCGCTAAAAACGGAGCTATAACGAATAAGATACGACAAAAACGGGTTTTACGTTAATTAAAAGTATAAAAACGATTTGACATAGATACTTATTGGGTACAAGTTCTAACAAAGAAATACACATCCTTTGATATTACTTTGTTGGATATAATGGAAAATTTTGGAATCTAGGACTTTCAAAGATGGACACTCTAACAAGTATCTAACTTATTAGGTTCCTCAGGGACTGGTTCACTTCCTAGTGGTCGCGGTATGATTCACAATGACTTATCTAACTCTGTGAATATAGACTCATCAAAGGGATAGTCTGGCGATGGTGTAGTTGACCTAACCGGTGATGAAAATCCTAGTAATGAAGACGAAGATAATAGTATGGGTGATCCAACAAGATAATGGTGGTGTAGGTGGGATCATATGTTCAATATCTTGAGCATTGATCATATCCGAATATAAAGGTTCGAGAAAACCTGGTGGTAAGAGAGCCATAGTAACCTGGATACATAAAGATATGATACATAAATAACCTTAACACAAGGTATAGGATAGACAACTACGACATACATAAATTGGTATCATGAAACGGCGAGGTATAATGAAATCACAACTTCATTATGTTATAAACAACTTGTCTACATACTTTACATAACCAAAATTTAACGAGTATTGTTATTTATGCCACACATCATGTGGTTGGATTCTAAACAAAAGCTGTAAATGACAAGGATCTAGTCTAGTAGTCTGGTGGTCCTCCCTTGTAGTTCTTGAGCTTATGGATCGTGTCCAGAAGACTCTTCATATCTGAACAGTGGTGAATCTGGATATCCTCGATGAGCATCTCTAGAGTAGAAATCCTGACGCGAGCAAGAACAATCTCGTCATCATGCCTTATTTTCTCTTTCTGAAATCCAGAAATCTGGGTACGGGCTTCTTGAAGTTTGGTTTCTAGTTGGTCAAAATCTTATTGTATGATTACTCGACCATTACCAAGACCTTCTATCTTATCTTCCATATGCTCAATACGCTTAAGAGGGAGCTCATCTAAGTGATTCAAAATAGTCTCGATCTGTTCCTCATGGCGCTTCAAATGCGTCTTATGAGAATTCTCTCCAATCTTAAATACTTGAGGTAGGGCAG
>BQNB010018586.1:11790-68081 GCA_026074375.1 Tanacetum coccineum
GTACTTTCCTTTTTTAGAAATTATATGTTTTTTTATATATATAGATTACACAAACTTGCTTTGCACACTTCATAATTTAAATATAATGATATCATAAATTTTCAATCCATCATACTGACTTTAATATTTATCATAGATTGGACTAATGTTCGTACATCAAATGTAATCCCTTATAGATTTATACAAATGATTTTATTTTCGACTCAACAAAAAAAGTAAAATAGATTAGGAGTACATAAATTCCCTCTTTTATTCCAACATGGTCCAACTCTTCACTCCATAAACTAATTGGGTGACATAATGTCACTAAACTTATGATATTTTGACAACTTCCAGTCTGTTTTCTTGGTTGTGAATCCTTGAATATAAATATTTCCATATTGATTAGTCACCCTCATCTCAGTACGCCATTGTCCTATTGCTTCTTCTTCTTTAGTATAACAACCCTTATAATCAGGTTTCCAGTTAACGTGCTTTAATGGTACGGGTAACCAACCAAGGAAACTAACGGCCTTCTTCCAAACACTAATCTTCCAAAATGGGTTAGTTACTGTTTGTATAGCTAACGATCGCTCAACTGGATCATTACAATTCAGATATGGTGCAGGTTTCGGACCATATATCGGTGCTCCAAACTTATTCCTTTTTATCTCATACTCTTCCTCGTCGTTGCTATCACTTTCTGTGTTTCTCATAACATCGTATCTTGCAGCACGGAAGGTTTGATGACAAAATCCATCAAAAGTCGAGAAAAGTCTCTCTGGAGTATTGACTATGCCACCAATCGTATGCAGGAATCCCCGACCAACCACTATTGGTGCATCACGGTCGATTGGTATATCCAAGATCAGAAACTTAGCAATTAAGGTAGTGACCCCTACCTAACAAAGAGCATATGAGAATTCTCATAGCTTCTGCCTAAGTGTGGTTAATCATTGTGATCCCTCTATCAACCTTCTTCATTTCTTCTCTTCCTAACTGCTCATAAATCCAGTAAGGCATGATATTAATATCCGACCCAGTATCAGCCAATGCATTTTCGTTAACCTGGCCCTCCAATCTGATAGGAAATATGAATGCTCCGGGGTCAACTTTTTCTTTTAATGCCTCACCTTTAACCTTTTTTATTGTTTCTTCCTCTTCTTTCACAATCATTCCATCTAATTCCACTTTGTCTTTACAAATCTCATCAAGCACTTTCTTGTATTTGTCATGATAAGCCATTGTCTCAAGTACTGGCCTTACTTCTTCTAATAAAGCAAACTTTTGGCTAATTCTAAGTGCCAATGCTTCCTTCGCTGCTTCTTCCTGAGTTAAATGTCTCTCAGTTGACGAAGATGTTCCTATATCTTGATAGAACAAGTTAAGATTCTCCATTTCCCTCTTCTTATTGCGGCTACTTTTCCCAATCATCCATGCTCTTTTCTTTTTCTTCAGTATCTTCCAAGAATGGATCGATATCAGGGTATATTGTGATAGTTCCAGCCTCGAAATCTGTAATTGCTTTGGTCATACGTAGGAATGATCTTTCAAAAATCACCCCAGGTTCAACATCATCTTCTTCTGGGTTGATAATGAACTTCACGATTTAGATCTCACCTCTTAGTGCAACAATGAGCTCTTTCTTAACTATTTTGTTTCCTCTTTTAACCTCATGTTCCAGGCATAATTTTACTGCATATTCATTTGAGATCATGTTCTCTTCCACTCCAAGATTAATCTCCCCATCATATGCTTCCAGCCTATTGACAAAACAAGGTGCCACGAATCTATCACTAATTTCTTCGGTATCCATTTTGTGAAAAAACCATAGCTTTTGTTTCCTTCTTTCCTCCACTGTTAGCAGTACCTTGATACTCTGGAGAATCCCAATCTCCAGATCCTTCAATTTTGTCACTCGAGATTTCAACAACGTTTTCTCCTAAGCAAAATTTTCCAAGGCTCGAATGTGGATCCATAACTCGTATAAAATAAGACAACATTAAAACAACCATTAGTGGGTTAGTTAAAATAAACAATAATAATTTTTACATTTACATATTATCAACAAACAGATAGCATTTTTTAGTTCAAGCAATTTTCGTATAAAACCGAAGAAACAAGCATTCTATTTGGTTCTAAAAAGTAAGCGCGGCGCACTTTAGAAAAAGTACGGCATACTTTCTGAGTTTTCTTAAATCCTTTGTTATTTTTCAAAAAAACCGGCGCACTTTGAAGTAAGTGCGCCGTACTTTTAAAATTTTTAGTTTTTAAATTTTTAAAATTTTTATTTTAGTATTTTTATATTTCTTATTTTTATAATATGTGTAAAACATAGCAAATATTAGGTTTTTAAAAATATCAAGCATCATATAATTTTCAGGTTTCTTAAAGTTTTTGTTTTTATTTTCATTTTGCAGGTAATCAAAGTTAAGTAAGAAACACTTAGCAATCAATAGATACATGTAGGCATTCATAATTTCAAACAAATAAGATGTTAAACAGTTCTTTTTTATTTCTCTTATTTTAATGTACAAATTATGATAATACAAGATTTCAACAATTATGAAGACAAGGAATAAATTCCTCATTTCCAAATTGTCAATTACAATTTATGGGGTTTTGGTGTTGATGTTGATGTTCCTCTTCTCTTTTTGAAAACTGTTTTGTTTGTGAAAAATGAACGAAGTGCGACGTACTTGGTATAAGTACGGCGTACTTTCTGTAATTGCAGAAAAACCGGCGCACAATGGGTATGTGCGGCACACTGTCTGAAGAAAATTGATTCAGTTTGCCAGAAAACTGTACGGCGATTTTAAAAATTTAGTTTGTAACACAATAATGACAATTTCAAGAATGATTTCAATCCCCGGCAACGACACCAAAAACTTTGATGTGTTATAAAAGCTTTAAATTTATAGTTCTAGTTTTATCTGATTTCCAACTAACACACGGGTAAAGTATAAACCCCCATTTATAGTATAGGTTAAAGGTAAGACCAGGTCGTTCCTCGGGATTGGTTATTATAAAAAGGTTGATTGTATTACGAAAAGGATTATCTTATAGACTATCACGATCTAAAGATAATTGATACCACAACTTTAAGATTATAAAAGCAATGTTTATTCGGGAAACAAGAGTAATGGGGGATAACTTGCGATGATGATAAATTCATGAAATTAAGTATAATCAAAGGAATGAATGGGTAGCTTATTCAGTAGGTTATCTATTTAACATAATAAAGAATCCTTTTGGCCCTTAATCTTAATTATGAAAAACGCTTTAAGATTGGTTCACGTTTGGAAATAACAAATATAAACTTTCTTAACCAAGTTCGTTAGACATGAGGTTAAGCATTAAACATTTATATATTTGGGAGTGTGTAAAGTGTGTGTGTTATATGTGATGAAAATGAAAAGATGTATAAGAAATTTATATATATATAAATTTAAAATGAAAAGTTATAATAGTTGGGGGGTTAAAAGTGTAACATTTTTATTATACTTTTATAAATATCGGTTCGGGACTCATTTGAGCGACTTAACGAACGATTCAAATCTCGAAACTTGCGCCATTGTTTTTATAATCATTTTTCTGATAAAAATGAGTATTTATTTGATAATATTTCAGAAATATTTTATAACATTAAATAAAATATCTGTTATTCATTTTGTGAACCGGTTTCGCTCCGTCTGAAATAAAAATGGATTTCAACTCGAATAGTCGCGTTTTCAAAAACGCTTTTAATTAAAAATGATGAATAATTTATTTAATATTTTTATTAAATAAATACTGATAACTAAAAACAAATTTAATTGTTTTTGTGTGTCCGCGTTGTATATTGTTCGAATAATGTTTGCGGTGCTGTTTTAGCCCTTTTCGGCTCGTTTCCAGGTCTCGGGCAAAACTAAAAAGTTGTCAGGAATGTCATTCCATATCAAATTGCTTTAGAGTCCGAGTCGTGAAAACGTGATTTAGATGATCGTTCTTATAAGTCAAGCCAGACCCTAAAAGTCAAAGATTGACATCGTCATTCTAAATTCGAAAATTCTCGGATGTTACAGACTGGCTTGAGGTGAGTTCTCGTAGCCCTACTTTTTACTGGTTTTTCCGTGGGGGAAAAATGATACTCAAATGTGTTTTAAAATGTTTTGAATTGATCTGTGCGAAATGTGGTTTTGTTTTTGGGACAAGTTATGTACTTATGACTGCTATGTGAATATTATGTGTGGTACTTGCATGTGCTGTGTTTGGCATGCAAAGTTCTGTGTGGTACTTGCATGTGCTGTGTTTGGCATGCAAGGTTCTGTGTGGTTCGCCCTAATATAGTGCTCCAGATGGTAGGCCCTTTAGGTGCGTTAGTGATTTGGGAGTTGCGACTCCGGGTTTATTATTGGATGTTGAGATATGACTAGCGGGGATGCTATGTCTTGGATTGTTAGCATATATTCACTGTCATATACCACTATTGTCCACTGTTGAAATATTGGAACAGCTTTTGGGTTTAAGGTCAAACCTACAAGCTCACCAACATTATTGTTGACGTTTTCGAGTATCATTTTCAGTTGAAGTGAAAGAAGAGTAGTTTGGTGATTGTGATAGCAGACTTAGAAGCATCCCGTGTGGATTTTTGTTTGAAGTCTTGCTTGCTTGTTGTTTGAATCTGGTATTTGGATGTTTTGGATTAAGTTTGGATTACGGTCCCCAGTATAGGCAGTTGAATAATTGTAAGAGATTGGGGATTTTAGTTGCGATTTGGGACATCACTTGAGTTTGTTCAAGGTTGATGGTCTTCATAGCACTTGGAGTTTATGCAATGTAGTTTTCTCTATTTTTGTATCTTGTGTTATGATTGATCATTATGTTGCATTCCCGAGTTTCCGCCTTTGTCGGGGTGTGACAGCCAGTCTAAAACGCTCCCAGTTCTGCCTATAAATAGCAAACTATTCCCCACTGATTTTCTCATCTTTTGCACTCATTCTTTTCTGTCTAAAATCATTTTATACTTTACCTACAATCCTTTGATCATTTAATCTTAAGCATTCGTTTCCATGTGATTCAAGCTTAATTCCTCAATTGCAAGAGAAGAATACTTCTTATCATCAAGTCAAGAAGTATTATTGTTTAGTTTGTGTTCTCGTAACGTTGTTACAATTTTATCATATGTTGTAAATCATTTGTGTATATTGTATTGTCTTATGTAATAGTTAGATTGAGGTGATCATATAAAGTATAGTTAGATCGTAGTGATCATAGAAAGAAGAGTTAGATCGGTATGATCGTGTTAGTTTCTATGTGAAGTGAAGTGAAGTAGTGCGGTTAGTATTTTAGTCCTCAAAATACAAAAGGTGTGATAGATTGGTTCTAGCAAGGATTAGAACTCGACATTTGGCTTAGTGTCGAAAATTGGTGTAAGCTTAGTTGTGTACGGTTTTCTCCGCCTAAAGGGAGTTTGTTGACATAGAGAAGAGAACTCTCGAGTTTGGTGCTCGGGGAGTGGAGTAGGGCGAAGAGGTGCTTCGTTACCAAACCACTATAAATCCTTGTGTTGTGGTTTGATCTTTCTAACTCTTATCCATTGTCATGCATATTTATTTATCATTTATTTATTTAGTTGTATTGTTCATATTGTGCACATATTGAGATCACATAAAGTCGAATCTAAGTTTTTATAAACAAAAGTTATGTTAAATTAAAAAGCGGTAAACTATTCAACCCCCCTTCTAGTTTTCCACAATTGATATCAGGAGCCACGTCAAACATGATTTTTAAAATAAATTGTATTTTAAAACTTGAATCGATCTATGGAATCAGAAAAATATTTAGAAGGGCAATATATGCAAAGACCACCACTATTTGAAAGTGATGGATTTATTTATTGGAAAAATAGATTCGAAACTTCTTTCAAATCAAAAGATCTAGATCTTTGGCATATTATTACCAATGGTGATTTTTCTCCCTTTCAAAATAATCCCGAAACTAAAAAGGATAAAATTGTACCATTTGATAAATAAAGCGACGATCTTAAAAAGAGACTTGCTAAAAATAATGAAGCTAAAATGATCATTTATAATGCTTTACCATGTAAAGAATATGAAAGAATTTTTATGTGTAAAACCGCAAAAGAAATTTGGGATACTTTATTAAATCACTCACCAAGGTAATAATCAAGTCAAAGATAATAAAATAGATCTTCTTGTTCAACATTATGAACAATTTATGATTCCGAAAGAGGAATCGATAGATGATGGATTTGCTAGCTTTAACACTATTATTACTAGTCTAAAAGCACTTGATGAAGGTTTTTCTAGCAAGAATTATGTTAGGAAATTTCTTAGGGCACTTCATCCAAAATGGCGCGCAAAGGTTACGGCTATTGAAGAGTCGAAGGATTTAACATCAGTATCGCTTGATGAACTTATTGGAAACTTAAAAGTTTATGAAGTGATAATAAAGAAAGATTCTAAAATGGTTAAAGGCAAAAGAGGACAAAATAGATCTCTTGCCTTAAAGGCTAAAAAGGAATCTAGTGATGAAGATATTTCGACCTCCGATAGTGAAGAAGAAGAATATGCCATGGCCGTGAGAGACTTCAAGAAATTTTTTAAAAGACGAGGAAGATTTGTAAGACAACCACAAGATGAAAGAAAGTCATCCTAAGACAAGAACGACAAAAGCGAAAGAAAATGCTTTAAATGTGGAGATCTAAATCATCTCATCGGAGAATGCCCAAAAATATCAAGAAACTATAATCAAAGAGCCTTCATTGGAGGATCATGGAGTGACAGCGACGAAGAGGGAGAAGAAAATACTAAGGACAAAAAATGTCTTATGGCTAAAGCATCAATGAGGTATTTTTCGAAACCGAATTCTTTAGTGATGACCTATCATCGTTAGATGAAAAAGACTTCGATAGTGAATATAATCGATTATGCAAAGTAGGTCTAAAAGTCATGGCTAAAAATAAATCACTAAAACTAATTTAAAATAGGTTAGAAAATGAAGTACTCAAACTAAAAAATAAACTATCTAAATTAGAAAGAAGGTAAAGAAGCTAATGGAGAATGTAAAATATTTCAAGACCTTAAGTTCGAAAATGAAAAGCTTAAGGAAGAAATTTTTAAGCTTAATAAATTTAATAATATTAGTCACTCACATAAAAAAATATTAAGTTTTTAAAAACCATCCGGAGACAAATCCGGTCTAGGATTTAATTCGACTGAAGCATCAACAAGTGAGACTAAACAAGTAAATTTTGTAAATCATAAGAGCTTGAACCTAAGCCTATTAGAGAAAAATTAGTAGAATCAAATTCAAGCCCAAGACCTATATATATACATATAAACAATACTGAAATTCCCACTACAAGCGACAATGAAGTAAAAAGTTTTTATAAACCTTCCTTAAAACCCGAAGTCGGATTTACCAAACCCAGAATGAGATCTAAAACTTCTCCTCCAAAAAGAACTAATAATTCTCACCCTCGGTCTAAAACACCACAACCAAAAAGAGATCAAGGTAGACAAAATTATTCTAACATAGATCATTCAATGTGGAATTATTCACAGCAACCAAGTTTTACTCCATGGGGAATGTGTTCACCATATATGTATCCGAATTAAATGCAACTTATGCAAAATATGTTCGACACTAACAATTTCGGACCCATGAGACATTGGGGACAAAATGGTTGAATTGTCACAACATTTAGGTTGATTTATTTATGAACATTCTTTGGTATCCGACGAGTGGATTGAAGATTATGCATTCTTAAATTCTATGACGGGGTTACCGAAAGATTTCACCTTCAAATCTTTTTCACTTGAAGATTTTAAAGAAAACACGTTGTAAGCAAAGTATGTCTTCTTTCCCATTCATTTAGAATGTAGATTACATGCTAATTGTTAAATAATCATGTGTCAGCATGCTATAAGTAATATTTGCTAAAAAAAATAATAATCATAGTTATTAGAATACAAATTAAGCTTGAGAAAATAGTGTAGTGACTAGAAATGCCATTTGAATAGTTATCTAGAATTAAGTAAAAAGCATGAAATTGCTCATGTTGAACTTTGCTCTCACGTAGGTGAATTAGTATTCTCTACGTACCTCTATAAAATGGAAATTTTTTATGTCCACATGTAGTGAACTCACGTAGAGGAAGAAAAGTGAGTTAGTGGGTAATAATTAACATAGAAGTATGATTACTTTTACACCATACTTAAGCGCCAGAAAGGCATGACATCAAAACACTATGGATGAAACAAACTCCTTTCGTCTACGACATCCGCCTCGACTACATATCTACAATAAACTACGTCTATCAGAACTTTCTTATTGAGCTTTGACTCCATTCTATTATTTTATCGTCACGTATTAATCTTCTCTCTCGCCACGCAAACACTCTAAATCGTGACAATTAATTATTTCATCCAAAGTAATTAATCTATTCAATTAACAAGAAGTTTATTGAAAACGTCACTAAATCTTCGTTAAATCTTCTCTCGGCTTGACAACTTGATTATCTCATCCGGAATAATCAAAGTATTTTTAATTAGCGAAAGGTTAATTAAAATGTCAATCAAATTCTGTCAATCATCTCAAAACCTCTTCCCGGTCTAAAAATCTTGACACCTTAATTATTTAATCAGAAATTATTTAAGATCATTTAATTAAATGAAAACTTAATTAAATGTGTCAAGTATTTTCCTTTTATCTATGACGTCATTTTTCGAGAACTAGGTTATCTAAAATAATATTACTAGTAGCTCTCGACGTATTTTAATAATTGTATATTGATAAAACTAGTCAAAATCGAAAAACCAAGAAAACTTGGTCGTCAGATAGGCGGCCACCTTAGCTCTAAGGGGATCGGCCATGTTAAAAGGGGCGAGGCCTTTATCACTAAGGGGGGCGGCCACTTAAAATCGCCAAACACCCTTTTCTTCTGCTAAATCCATTAGCAAACACTCTATTTCATATTTCCCTCTTCCCCTGCTACTGCTGTGACGAACACACACACCCCAAACCATTAAAATTCAAACCTCCAAACACCTAATTGATCAAAATTCGCAAGGGGAAAACACCAACAACGTGATTAACAACATCTATTGTAAGATTTTCCATACTTTTCTCTTTTGATTTCATCCAATTTTTCTCTTAATCAAAATTGGGTATTTTTCATATTTTTGTGTCTTTTATATTCGTGTGATTAGGTCTAGGTAATTCATAACTATAATGATTCATGTAGTAATAGGAATTCAAAATTCCCAATAGGATTTAATCACTAAAAAAAATTTAGGTCGAAAATTTCATAAGAATATATATGCATTTTCAATCTTTTTTTTGAAAATTTTAAAACAAAAACTTATACATAGTTGATTCACACCAAAAACACGTTAAAATGATCATATATTGATTATCAAAACATACATATCTCAATATATATATTTCGACATCATTAGTCAAGGTTTTCAAAAATAAAGAGGTGTTTGGATCATTTCCTAGGATCGTAGTCTAGAGTCGAAATGAGCATCACTACATTTTTGTCATATGTATAGACACATAACAAACTCGTATTATCCATCGAGATATATAATTCACATATATATATATATTGATATATTAAATAAAATTTCTAACATAAGGGAGCGCTTGTTTTATCATTTTAAAGTGTAGTCTTGAGTCAAAATAAACACCATTTCATTCTTGTTAAGTCATATGTAATGAACTCATACTAGTCGGCAAAATATACAACTTAATGTATATCTTTTGACGCTCTAGGTCAAGTCTTTCGTTAATAAAGGAGCGTTTGGATCATTTCCTAGAATTTTAATCTAAGATCGAAATAATCCCCACTCTACTTACTAAATCAAAATACTTGACGAGATTACACTAGGTGTCGAAATATATAATTCAATATATATTTTTTGATACTCTAGATTGAGCCAAAATTAAACTAAGGAACGTTTGAATTACTTCTTAGGTTTTTATTTTTAGAGTCGAAGTAATATTTGTTCCACATATGTTGTTTTAAAAACGTCATTTTTTATATACATTTCTTTTGTAGTAATATTTTATTTTGTTGTTGTCGTGTTTAGGTGATAAACATGCCTCGAGCAATTATTGGTGATACCTCCCTCACTAAATTAAATATCCCTAAAGTATCAAAAAATACCCGCTTTCTCTCCCGTCCTTGCTTAATTCTATAAACCAATCAAAAACTATTACATTCACGAGGGTCGAGTCGTGGATCAACTCTATTACAAATCTAACGACATTGAGCGAATGTTCACCAATATTCGCTTTAACCGTCTTTTCAAAATCAATGAGCCAATCGTTCCATGATTCATTTTAAACTTTTATAGTCAAGTCAAATTCCAAACCGATGAGTATGGTTATCCTCTAATCTCATGCATGATTCAACATGAATTCGTCACTCTCTCACTTGCACAATTCTGTAAAATTCTCAAAATTCCATATATTGGTCAAACCGTCTTCACGAATGAAAGAGATCTTGCATCTCTTGCATACTACCAAGAGAATGAGGGACCATATCATACCGATCTTCCTACTCCCGACTAAATTTATCATTTTCTTCAATTGGAACATTTCGAGTCGAATTGTACCATCAAAAGCAAAAATGTCATTCTCACTCCTAATCAAATTCTCACCAAAGAATTAAGACAAGACATGAAGCGTTGGGAAGAACTCATTCATGAGAATATGTTCGAACTAGGAGGCCACCAAGACCATCTTCCGGCTAGTCTCGCTCACATGTTGTATTGCAATGTTGCCGAAGAACAATACAATCTTGCTTATTTCTTTGCCAAACGAATTGAATATGCTAGAGCTACTCTAACTGCCAATCTTCCTTATGGCATGTTTTTAACTCGTCTCTATCGACACGTCATGGAGCATTATCCTCATCTTAACAATGGCATTTACAATGTCGTTGATTGAGTAATACGTCCACTTGCTCTAAAATAAACTCGAAAACCTCGAAGTGATAGTGGAATGCCAAAAGCCCGTCACTATGTCTCATCATCATCCGGTCATCATCTTGGATCCTATTCTCATCATGATAAAGATGAAGGTACTTCTCGTGCAAGTACTCCATCCCCTTCTACCTACCACAACTCCCTTCGTCCACTCAATTACCAAAGATACGACATTCCCACTTCCTCTCAACAAGATGATGATCTTCTCTTCGAGCGACAAACTACATTGCTCAATCAAACGCAACAAATCCATGAAGAAGTTAAAGGTTGATTCAAATCATCCGGCAAGGCATTGCGAGGAGTTTTCGAAAAGAAAAAGAAATGAAGATGTTGAATGATGATTAGCTCGGTAGAATAATTTGTTTAGGACTTTGTGTGAACATATTTTTATGTTTAATTACTTGTGTGATGACAACCCGACTTAGTCGGAAGTATGTGAACTTGTTTAACTTGCTTAGCACCTCTAATCATTATGTGTTATTAGTATGCTCTTTATATTTATCTTTGTCTCATATATCTATACTAGTTGCATGCATATATGATATATTTGTTTCATGCATATATATGTTCACATAGGACTTGCTGCAAATTGATCACCAAAACAAAACTTTTCTTACAAAATTTTTAGCAAAAATCAAATTTTGGGTCGTCTGAAAAGTATCAGATGGGCGGCCCCTTTAGCTCATAAGGGCGACCCCTTATCAATAAGGGGTCCGACACCATAGATAAGGGGGTCGGCCATCCAGATCATGGGTTTTACTATTTCTTTCTGCTTTTTGACTCACTTTTTCCTAGCCTTAGCTATCCTTACCCAGAAAACTCAAACACATCTTGGAAACTCTTGAAATAATTCAAATTCATTCCATTTCCAAACTATTCTCTTTTAATAAATTCCCTTCAAATGTTTACTATCACTTCATCATCTTCTTCATCCATTATCAACCACCATAAACCTCCATGGCATCCACTAAAGCTTCCATTTCCAAACCTTTCGAAAGACCAAAATCAACATCATACCACCAAAACAATTATTCATTGACCTCACTCATGATGACACCAAAAGTCATTCCCCAAATTACCAAGTCTTGTCACCAAATGCCCCAAATGCACCTTTAAAAACTCCATCCACCGTAGCCACTTCTTCATCCTTCATTGATTACAAACCAAAATCACCAACCTCTTCCACATCACCATCAATGGTTACTTAAACTTACCAATGTCTACTCTAAGAGTACCTCCACCACCTCTAACTCAAGAAAGTGGTTTCATAGACATCACTCTTACCCTTTCACCAATCACTCCACTTGATGTGCACTTCAATACTCCATCACCCTCGCCACCTCTCTTTGGTTATCCCATTCCTTGGAACCTTCTTGAAGTACATGGAGATTCATGCTTGTGTTGCATTCACAACTGTACTCTCATCTTTGGATTAAGAAATGAACTCCAATACATGTTTTCTTACATAGAACACATGCATTCATAACCTCCCTTTCCAAATACTCCACCACCAAAGTCACCACCACCACCATCACTTTCTTAAAACTAAACATACTGTATGTTTAGTCACTCATGTTTCAAATAATTTTCAACCAAACCTTTTGCAAGCAAGTCCTATAGAATTCTAGGAATATTAGGAACTTTGTAGCTTTTATTTATGTATGATGTATTATTATGCCTTAAGCATAATATTTCTATTTAATGCATGCTAGTTGTATGATTGTGTGTTACACACAATTTTTATAATTGAATGAATGGACTTTTATGCTTTTAAATATGCAATTGTTGGTTGTCTCTTATATGAATATATAGATGAATTTAATTAAATGATGGTTGACTAATATTTATTGTCACCATGCTTAAATATTTTTCATGACATTGCTATATGTTAGAAACATTGGTGTTGTTCTTCTAACTTGTTATTATAGCAAAGTTACCATAGCTCGATTTATTTGTGCCCTTGAACGAGGGGGGGTACCCATCAAGGGAGAGCGGTTGTACCATCGATTTTACGCGTAATCATCGATGAAGCCTTTTTTATTCTACAAAAAGGGAGAGAAATGGAAATAAAACTCACTAAATACTTGCTTAAAAATAATTTTACATTTAATGAGTTAAAATTTTGTAATCATCAAAAAAGGAGAGATTGTTGATAGAAATAATGCCTAAAAATGTTATTAATACTTTTCGACCACTCTACGTTTTGATAATCACAAAATGTAAAAACGCTCAATGTAAACGTAAACAATTAATTAGTAGTAAATTTTTATTTCGAATATTTAATCACTTAAAGGTATGAATAAACAAATGCTTAATGTATTTTATGATCAAAGGAATTTTTATTCAACCTCGCATTTTTTATAAAATGTTACAAACATTTTTATAACTTTTGCAAAACATTTTTTACATTTAAAAGAAATGTTTTATTCAAAATAAATATTTTAAATTCAAAGTTTCTACCTAAAAACGCCTAGAAATGTTCTAGAAAATACCTCCCATATAAAAGACAAAAAAGGGAGCGTCCAGGCCTGGGCGGCCCCCTTAGTGATAAGGGGTCCGACCTAGGAGCTAAAGGGGTCAGCCAGTATAAAACGCTCCCTATTTTGCCTATAAATAGCAGACTGTTCCTCACTGATTTTCTCACCTTTTGCACTCATTCTTTTCTGTCTAAAATCAGTTTATACATCACTTACAATCCTTTGATCATTTAATCTTAAGCATTTATTTCCAAGTGATTCAAGCTTAATTTCTCAAGTGCAAGAGAAGAATACTTCTTATCATCAAGTCAAGAAGTATTATAGTTTAGTTTATGTTCTCGTAACGTTGTTACGATTTTATCGTATATTGTTTATCATTTGTGTATATTGTATTGTCGTGTGTAATAGTTAGATCCAAGTGATCATAGAAAGTATAGTTTGATCGTGGTGATCATAGAAAGAAGAGTTAGATCGGTGTGATCGTGTTAGTGTCTAGGTGAAGTGAAGTGAAGTGAAGTAGTGCGGTTAGTATTTTATTCCTCAAAATACAAAAGGTGTGATAGATTGGATTTAGCTAGGATTAGAACTCGACATTGGGCTTAGTGTTGGAAATCAGTGTAAGCTTAGTTGTGTACGGTTTTCTCTGCCTAAATGGAGTTTGTTGACATAGTGAAGAGAACTCTCGAGTTTGGTGCTCGGGGAGTGGAGTTGGGCGAAGATGTGATTCGTTACCAAACCACTATAAATCCTTGTGTTGTGGTTTGATCTTTCTAACTCTTATCCCCTGTCTTGCATATTTATTTATCTTTTAATTACTTAGTTGTATTGTTCATATTGTGCACATATTGAGATCACATAAAGTCGAATCTAAGTTTTTATAAACAAAAGTTACGTTAAATTAAAAAGCGGTAAACTATTCAACCCCCCCTCTAGTTTTCCATAACATTTTTCTTGATTTTTATATCTAGCAAGCTCAGTGGTCAATTCTGCATTAGTTTCTTTCATTTTGCGATTGACCGAGTTGATGTTCTCAACTTTAATTGCCAAATTATTATATAATGATTCAAAATAAGCATGTGTTTCCTAAACAGTTGCAGGATGATATTCTACAGTTCCCCCACTTTGTTCCACACTAGAAACAACATAATTATCATTACTGTCATTTTGTTGAACTTGGTGTGGTTCATAAATAGGCTCGAGTAACTCAATATACTACTCCTTTTGAGTAAACATATTGAATATATAATTATCATAACAATTTTTATAGTGGTGTACCTCAGCTGATCCATCTGAGTCATAGACGGGAGCTTTGTCAGTCTGAGTACTCGATGTCGATGCTTGCTACAAATTAGCCATAAAGATGTAGTTTTTATTGACTTCCTCAATCTCATCAAGATCCCCTACAACAACCAACAAATCAAATTCTTCAGCTTAGAGTTAGATTCATGCTTCTTCCTTTTGAGCAATCAGCAACTGAGTCTGAAGGTAAGCAACATCCCTTCTCCATGGCTTGACTGTGCAGTTCCTGGCATAATGACTTAATCCTCTGTAGTTTTAACATCGTATCTGATTACCGTTGTTCGTATTACCATTACCATTACCTTTATCCCGTGCTGCTATAACATTACCATTCCCATGCTGATTCACATTCTGATTAGCAATCCCCTGAACAACAATAAGCCTATTTTGATTTCCAACATTTTAAATACCCAGAGTCTAAACTATATTCTGAACAACCTAATTCCCGACATTCTATACTGCATTATACCATTTTGATTCCCTACATTCTACCCAACATACTATCTCAACTGATTCCCACCATTACCTCCAACCATTTGCATTTGTCTATCTTGCCCCATGTTTCTACCTAGTTGTGTAATCTGCCTGTTGCATGGGTTGGATGAAATTCTTTGGTTGTTGTTGGTTGGTGTAGAATAGTTGAGTTTGAATTCCTTAGCCATTAAAACAAGTGCCATGTTCATTGCAGTTGTGGGATCAAAAATGTCTTCGAGATTAAGCATTAGTTGTTGCATGTAGTTCTGGTTAAATGATGGTTGTAGGATGTAGTTGTTGTTGGATGGTAGGTGTTGCATGTAGGTAATTGTAGATGATTGATCTAGGTGAAACACTAGATAGTTGTAAGGATTGTTGGATTTTACCATTAGTGCCAAAGGATCATGTGTTCTTGCAAGTCGTTCTACCCTCAGCTCATTTACCTCTACTTGATTATATTTCAAGAAATCATATAACTGAGTGTAATCTACTTCATTCAAATCCTTTATTTGGTAAACAATGGTAACATTTCGTCTCCATTCTGGTTGTAGGTTGTTTAGGAACTTGAAATTGCTGGCAATCTTTTCAGGAAAGTGTTTGTTTCTTTTGAAGTCATTCATTAACTTTGAGAAGCGATGATAGTAAGACTCAATTGATTACCCGTCAGTAGAAGTAAACCTTTCCCATTCATTAAACAACTTAGCCTTTTTGTCTTGTATCCTAATATCAGAACCTTTCATAATTTGCTAAACACGTAACCAGATTTCCTGAGCAGTTTCACAACTATCAACTGCAGCATAGATGTCTTCAGGAAGACCCACGAGAATAATCTGAATGTCTTAATCATCAGCTTCCATTTGCTTTACTTCTTTATCAGTAAGTTCATCATCAGTCTGCGCATGAAAAGTTTCAGCAACAGGAATTTCCCGGTCTGGATCACCTGGTTTAGAAATCATTCGTCTGATATATGGACCATGCATAATGGAGTTGTAGATTAGCTTTCCATTTGGTTTACTCTTTGTATAACGAAGAAGGCGAGAAGACCATGAAACATAGTTGTATTTGTTGAGCATAGGTGGAAGGTTTTCAGAACCAACAGCATAAATGTCTTGTTGAGTCGACATTGCAAAAGTGATGTGAAATGATATACTAGAATCGTTTTAGTGATTAGTGATTATGAGTGGTTCATGATTTAGATTAAATCCTTGATAGTACAATAGAAATCTATCTCATGGGATTTTACAAGTATTGATTAAACCGAGAAAATAAAAGAGTATTTCGCTGGATTTTACAAATACAAGAAGAAATCGTGAAATGAAATTTCTTGGTAAAAATAGGTGTATATTTCGCTTGAAAATGATTTTCGGTTATACCAAAAATGGTGTATTTCGCCTGAAAATGAATTTGGTTGAACCAAAAATGGTATATTTTGCCTGAAAATGAATTTCGGTTGAACCGAAAATGGTATATTTCGCCTGAAATCAAGTGTATGTTTCGCCTGATAGCAAGTGTATGTTTCGCCTGAAATCAAGTGTATGTTTCGCTTGATAGCAAGTGTATGTTTCGCTTGAAATCAAGTGTATGTTTCACCTGAAGTAAAATGTATGTTTCGCCTATGGTAAAATGTATGTTTCGCCTAAGGTAAAATGTATGTTTCACCTAAGGTAAAATGTATATTTTTCTTGACCCAAACAACATGCATGTTTTGCCTCCTTCAAAGTGTGTTTCGCCCCCTTCAAACTTATCCCGAAAAAAAACTTTTAAATCACCTAAAAAACACATTTTTTAACATTTTTTGTTTATTTCTTTTGCAAAACTAAGTATTTCAAGGCAAGATCAAATATAAAAATACAAACTTTAAGGTTTTTAACACCAAAAAATTTCTGCTTTCTGTTTCGAGACTATATAAACAAACACACACCTTTTTTCAAGATTTTGACCAAACTAAACACACACAAATCACTAAACATTCTTAGGATCTTGATACCATATATTGAACTATATCAAATCCATCACATCACACAAAAATAATATGAATCTTAGAGAGAGAAAGAGGAGTTAGAGAGAGAGAGAGAAAGTAAAAGTGTTAGGATCAAAAATATGGTGTCTATATAGAAATTACTCTAGTTTATGTTTAAGTTAAAACACAAGGACTAAAAGTGTAATTAGTCCAAAGTGTCCTTGTGTTTTACCTATAAATACTCCCCTCTAATCAATATTAGAGGGTGAAGCTCACATTTGTAATTTCCCTTTTATTTTTCCTTTTAATAAAACTTGAAAATTAGAAAAAGCTATCTCCTCATCATTATGGCTTATTCTTATTTTAAGCTTTCCTGACCTCCCAAGATCGTGAATCATGAAACCTCTCAAAAAGAAAGAAAACTAGATGATTACTTAGAACAAATGGTAACCAACACCCTCCTAGCGTGCTAGGAGGGTGGTATTGATACTACAAAGAGAGTTGGACCCTTGTTGGATTGTTTGGCTTATATGGGCCGAATACATGGGCTTTAGCTTGACACCTAGGCCCAATTAGCTTAGATTAATTCTTGTAAGCTACGTTTTCCTATACAAGGCTCAGGAAAATATAATGACCATCACTTTACTAAAAAACAAGGCTAACACTTACGCTAGTTAGAGTTGTTTCTTGTTTTTGATTTGTAGGTTATATTTGATGAAAAAAAGCTTGGGAGTTCTTAAGAGTTTCACAGGACAATTCTTGATGATGATTTACCCAGCTTATCATTTGTTTCTTCTTCATTATTGAGCAAAACAAGAGGAGTACTAGTTTCTTTTCCTTTTTTCATTCCCTTTATTTGGGTACTTTTAAGAACATTGGGGACAATGTTCAAGTTAAATGTAGGGGGGAAATAAGCCTTAGAAACTATTCCTTCAATTGCATTTGCTTTATCCTCAAAATAATGTGTAATATACCAAAACATAGCGTAAAAGATAATTTTGACCCAAATTTAAAACTTTTAATAACACACACCAATGAAAACTTAGTATTATTAGCGTCTCATGGATAGAAATTATATGACTAGCACAAAAACCCTAACACTCTAATTCCACCCCCAAAATGTGAGGTTCACCCCTAGATATTGAGTAATTCAGGTATCCATATTTGATGCCTAAGATAGTTTCACCTTTACCTTGCTCGAGTTAAGGAATGAGCAATCACATGTGTCGCGTTCATGGATTTGATCATGCATATGTGGTTTTGTCGCTTTTTCTGGAGCATCGGTATCGGTTAAAACTATATGAGTGTATCGGTAGTGTATTAAATTCTAGAACTTGCTTTTGTGATTCATCCCAATACTACTTAGTGAGATCTCATTCGTGTGATTAGGATTTGCTAAATAATAAGAGGCATTAGAATAAAGCCGTGTTTTAAATCTGTAAGTGTTATTTTGGTCACATCGACCATATATTTATCCCCACACCCTTGCTATGCACTCATTTTTAGTGCAAGATACCCCTAGTAGACCCCTCCGAGCCTATCCTTTTCGTGGTTCTCGTAATTTTTTGGTGGATTCCAGATTGTTAATGAAGAGCATTGTTTACACCCTTACCAAAATGTTACACCCAAATCGCCTTAGACTTTCTTGTATGTACTCGTTTTTAGTACATTGTTGTAAAACCCAGTTAATTAATTGCTTGAGTACGTGGTTGCTAAGTCGATTCTTATGATTAGTGCATACAATTTTGGTATGATTAGGATTTATGGTAGTTTTTACTTTATGGATAAAATGGGGAAGAAAGTCAATTTATTACCTCCATACGTGATGATTGTTAGATATTAGAAAAAGACTTGGTCACCCCGTGTATTTTTACCGTTTATTATAGCTCGTAGTTTAATAGTTAATAGTGCCATTTTTTTTCGGTTTTAAGTCGGGTACGAATACCCGGTATATTGTAAGTACTATATATAGCCTCTTCCACTTTGAAGAGGAAGCTAGTCATTATTTTACTGTCATTAGAAAAAAACTTCTCTCTCTAGTTATTCTATCTCAGTGTTTCTCTCTAGAAGAAAACTAGGCCAAATCGAAGAATCGACGTGTTATGATATAGGATATACCACATATTAAAATGAGTAGACATAATATCCTAATAAGCATGCAAATAAGTCGTAGGATGGTAAAATTGAACGATCATCCAAGGCAAACCACGTTGCCAAAACTAAGTACCAACTAGCATACCAAATACCGTTAAGTCTAAGTATTAATACATAGCAAAAAATTACAACATACCTTCTAAACAAGTTTAAATAAATACTAGTCATAAATAAAGTTAATTTTAGCAATCTTCCACATTTCTTACTTCTTCTTTCCCCTTAACAAGTTCTTGATGCCTTTTTCGATTGACCTTAGACTACTCTGGTGCTTATCTCGCAATTGGACTTGATGGTTTAGAATCTCGGTATAGTGAGTGTAAAGGGCTTCCATGTTTAGATCAATATTAGGTGGGTTTGAAAAAACTTGTGGAACATCATTTGACAACGTATTGACAAAACGAGTGGGAGAAGGAGTGTTTGCACGAGAGGTACCTTCGTCATTTCCATAATTATCACATCGATGTGTTGAGAGGAGGATGGTTGACCGAAGGCGGATGAAGAGGAAATGAAAGTAGAAGGACGACCTTTTTTTGTGCCATAATCCTTTCGCGTCTTTCGCTCATGTTGAGCAGTAAGAGGATACATGACACGATCTTACAAGACGTATCGATCATTTGACAACTCAGGATTTTTGGACATGACATGATTAAACAAGCGAGTTAATAACATACCGTAGGGTAGAATCAACTGAGCTTTTTTGTGACCAAATCCATTTATTTTGAAACGAAGAATGCAAGATTGTAATGTGTGGTGGTAGAAATACAATAAAGCATATGGCAAAGACACACCAGGACATGATCTCAGTTACCACCAAGACAAAAAACATTTTCACGAATTATGTTGACCCAAGTCTTTATAACTGGTGTGGATTCACGAGTTAAAATTTGATTTTCCTCGACATCAATGACTTGATCATGGAGGATGTGAGTTACGGGTTCCTCCCTTTTAACTTGAACATAAAGTTTTATGTCATCAGGAGTAGGAGGATTTATTTGATAAGGACCACTCGTTGGAACACTAAACTCCAAGTTGTCAAGTGACTACTTGTCGGAAAAAGAACATTGACCTTCGAAGGGAATGCCAAGGATTCAACCAAATTCTTCAAGAGTAAGAGAAAAGAATTGGTCTTGGATGACAATCTGGCCTAACATTTGACCTTTAGAATTATAGTTGACATGATATTGACTATTGAACTCTGTGGACTAAAACGAGGAACGATTGCTCACATATTAGTGAGAAGACACCTCTATCCCAATCCAATTTTTTTCCCAAATATGGTTGAAGAATAACACTACGTCATCAAAGTCTTGATAAACAACCCGACCTTCATGAATGCAACGGTTTTCAATGAATTCATAATTATGTTTTAAAGGTGAGGTGAATTTAGTGGAAATTTTTGGAATATAACTTCAATTTTTTTGGTCATTAGTAGTTTTATGAGGCATTGTCACCTAAAATGAAAATAAGATATAATTTTATTATTGTGAACTCGAGTTAAAAGAAAATTGGGTGCCTAGTGTGTGCCTAGATGCAACAAATATGGAGTTGCAGTTAACTCGACTCTAAATCAAAACCAATGAGTTAACCCAAGCGCTCCTTTATTTGCTTTTGCTCATCCAAACGCTTTGAAAATACATATTGAGTATATATCTTGATCGATGGTCATGAGATCATTATGCATGAATGCAAAAACGTTTTTAAAATGTATTAACAAATGCTTTTTTGAACAGTTTTATGTGTTACCTAATCGCTGAAGAATTTTTGAAAATAAATCGGGGTTTAGTTCATGTCAAATTTTTACCAAGCATGCTCAATGATGCAAATCCTATGTCTATGTGAAGCATAATAGTCATACATTGTGTTATTATAGTCCTAATTGCATATAAACATAAAAAAATAAAACCCCCTAATTTTTGGTTTTATGTAAAATCAAATCTTATACACAAATTAAGAAGAAATTTGATAAAATTACTTACAAATTGATGATCTTTATGATGCTAGGAATGATAATTAGTGTTGATTTCATCTTCAGTTTTAGTTTTAGTGGTCGATTTTGAGTTTTGGAGGGTTTTTGGTTCATCCGTCGCTAGGTGTGCAGAGAAAGGGAGTGTAGACATCTTGTTTTATTATGATATGATATGTTTTGATCGATCAATGATTAGTGAGGGTACGTTAAAAGTGGTGAGGTTAACGTATTCGTTTATTGTTTTGTCCCAAGTTTGAAAATTTTCAAATTTCTAAGACAGTAGCTCAACTCGCCGCTAGAGGCTATCAAACCGCTGCAAAGAATTAAGGCAACTCTCCGAACACAACTCGCTGCCAAGCAACCCGTCGCGAAGAAATAATACAAACCGCCGTCTATATTTTAATCAAACCGCCGTTGAGTTTTCAAACCGCCAGAGTTTCCTTTAGATATTTGCTATTAAAATATTCAAACCGCTGACAACCTGTTCAAACCGCTGCCTAAGCAAACCGCTGGTAAGCAACTCGCTGCTCAGTATACAGCAACTCGCCTCTTGAGCAACTCGCCACCTAAGCAACCCGCCGTGTGTCAGAGAGTTGGTAACCTACTGAATAAAATATTCCATTTTAATCAACTCACCACGAAGAGTATCAGCCAACTCTCTAGGAAGAACAACGAACTTTATCACTTAGAAACACCAATAAATCACCCTTTTGAACGATTCCACTTGATTTCTTTTGCACAACTCAATACTACAAGGCTATAGCCACTAGTAACACCCAAACTTTAACATAACCAACATCAAAATCTGGAGAATCAAGAAAAACGAGCTAGAGCCTTCAAAAGTATACTTTTTGATATAGATTAAGAATGAAATCGCACATACACACGATCTAATCATCCCATGTGCTCTGATACTAATTGTGGTATTTCCTATATCATAACACGGGGTCGATTCTTGGACTTGGCTAGTTTCTAGAGAGAGAAACACATGAGAGAGATTTTCTAGTGAGAGAAAATGTGTTTTATAAGAAAAGAATAAATGACTAGCTTACCTCTTCTAAAGTTGGAAGAGGCTTATATATTTTTTACAAAATACCAAGTATTAGTACCCGACTTAAAACCGAAAGACATACGATTAACTATTAACCTATGAGCTATTGTGAACAATAAATATACGGGGGGACCGAGTCTTTTTCTAATATCTAACACATTTTAATATCAAATTCCCTATGAAAATGCTTATAAATACGTTACAAATGTCTAAAAACGTTACTTAATTGTTTATATTTAGTTTTCAGGGACCAAGTGAGCATTTTAACAAAAGACGTGGGATTTGGACATTAAATGCACTAAAGTGAAAAGTTCAAGGCTTGTTACAGCGTAACATCCTGACGAATTACACCGTAACATATAATAAAGAAGAAATGAGTCATCGTAGCTTTTGCGGTGTAAAGCCTCTCCTACTTTATGCCGTAACATTCAAAATTCATTGAAGATTATTTATCTGAGTCAGCGTTACGGCGTAACATAGGCGACAAGGTTACGTCGTAACATCATTTTAGCCTAGAAGATTGGAAGCTTACGTAGCAAGGTTATGGCGTAACGTCTTATAAGGGTTACGCCATAACAGTTTTGAAATATATAGATAGAGCCCTCATACGGCTCATTCATCATCACTCACTTCCACATCTCACAACACAGTCCCAAGGGGTGAACCAAGCCCCCAAGGTCCAAAGTATTTCACCAAAAGTCTAAAGGAGAAGTCAATTTACACATTTCTTGTATTTAATCATTCATAACATTCACTGTAGGAACAATGATGATTTAATCCATGTTTACTTTCATTAATTCTTGCATTACTGTTACCATGAGCGGCTAAGCACTCTTTGTGCTGGCCTAACCATGTAATTACTATTGATATGATTATTGTTTTCTGTTCAATTATGGTTCTGTTAGATATCGTTATAGCCTTTCATTAATCCCTGTGTTTTGGTAGTATAGAGGGTGGCTTAGATCTTGTTAATCATATTATTAGACTTACCATGTTGAACTTGGGATTAGCGGGGTACTAGGGTAGCTTGGCACATATCCCTAGTGTAGGAATTTACCACATTACCGCCTTTGCCATAATAAATACTTAAAAAGTACAAAAACTCTTTCAGAGGAGGTTAATAATCAATTTAGATTATAGATTAGTCTTAAGGATAGTTGGGGATTAACCACTACAAACTAGGATGCCCTGTTCGTGCGATCGTAGGGGAATGTGGGATCGCAGAGTGGGTATAGGACAGACCTCAAATGCCAATTCGGGTATGTCGATATTAGAACTACTAATGGAACTTATAATTGAACATTGCACAGGAAAATATAATCATAGCATTAATAATGAAATAGTTAGGTTAACATGCTTTTCTCCCTAAATTCTTCTATCACTTTACTTTACTACATTTATTTTTCTGTAGTTATTAAAATCAACTCAAAACCATTTTCAAACGTGACATAATCAAATTAAAACTAGTAAACCTTATCTCTTGGGACGACCTTGGATTTTCCAAACTACTGCACTATATAGGACTGGGTTCTCTGCCATTAGTGCATGTATCAGTAGTCGAGTTTTATAAATTTAAAACTTGGCAATTAATTATTTAAAAGAATTTATGCATCATTCCATTTGTTTTATTTGTAACCTAAGGATGAAGTTTAGTTCACCCATCATGCTCATCTCGAACTTGTCATGCATGATCTTGGACAAAGTCATCACACATTTCTTGACAAGTCGAACTGAATATAATGTCATCGACATATATTTGAATAATAATGAGATTTGAATATTTCTTCTTTGTAAAAAGTGTGTTATCTACCATTCTCATGTTACATTCATGTTTAATAAGAAAAGATTTTAATCTATCGTATAACACCCTGTGTTTTCAAGTCATTGACGACGTCGATAAATCTACTATTTAATTTTTAGTGTTGTACGCGTTTGCTTGTGATTTCATGAATTAAGTTTAAATCGCGTAAGTTAAAAATTAGCGTTCAATGTAAACGGGCATCAAACAATTAAATGTTTACATCAAGCAAGGGTTAAGTAATTATTTTGAGGATAATTATTAACTTTGTTTATTTTATTTTTATTGGTTGCGTAAAGTGATTACGTTTCGCAATAAAATACGTTTAGGCATACCCGGAACTGCCAAAACTTTTTTTACGCTTCAACAAATACCCATATTTATACCCAATACATAAAAGTTACAAAAATATGTCATATATATCATACATAGGACGAAATTGTTGCAATGTATACAAGAAATATAAGAAAAATCTTCCAAGTGGCTTTGTACATCTCCTAGCTAATTAAACCAAGCCATAACTTGTTCCCTTTTGACTATTTTTCTTCCTTAAGACCATGAGACTTGTCTAAGACTACTATTCCACCTTTTTGACCAAGACTTCACATATAATACAAGTAACTAGATATAGATATCACATACATGCATAAACACTTAAGCAAAAACTCAAAAACACTCCCTTTTTGCTCCTCCAAGCTCACGGCACAAACAACCCCATATAATAAATCCATACTAAATTTTCTACAACCCATACACACCTACATACATCCTTCCTAAGATATTTTAAGGCATTTGCAAGCATTGGCTAACCATTTTCAAGCATTAATCAAGAAAAGAGAAGTTAGGGTTTTCACTTGGAAAACTAGGGTTAATATTGGGCAAGCTTTGGTTTCTAGTCTAAACAAGGGTTTAGATTGTGTTAGTCATCATCTTCATTCACCATAAGGTCATCTTGAACTCTTCATGATCTTACATTTATCATTAATATGCATATGTTAATTCTTTATAGCTTGAATCACCATTTAGGATTTTAACATGAAAATGGAGTTTTTACTTGTAATGATCATTTTGTACACTATTATATATGTTGTGATATTGCTAATATCATGTTAAAAGGGATGAGAAAGTGTTGTACCATATTGTTTTGGTGTAAAAATGATTAACTACAAATTAGGGTTTATAAAGGTTTCATAATATGTTACAAGTAAAGGAAAGGTAAATGACATGTTAATGTTGATTATGGACTTGTAGTAATGTCATATGATCATTACAATAAGGTTATAACAAGATGGGAAGACTTGTACACTTATGGTTATTATGTAAAAATGGTTATATATAAAACTAGTGATTAATGGTTAAATATGAAAGTTATGGTTTATAAGTATTATGATGGACTTATAAATTTGGACAAGTGGACATCTATGGACAAATGGACTCTTAATATATGTATGATTTATAATATATATGGTATATGAGACTTGTGGTGGATTACAAAAGTTGTAAAGTATAAAAACAAGGTTTAAAAATGGACTTATCAAAGTCACACCAAGTTTCTGTCCAAAATTCGTGTAAATAACATATTATTTTATGTTTTTATAAAATTCTACACATCATGACGATTCCGAAAAGGTAAGAAACTTGTCAAACGGATAAATAACGAAAAAGTTACGCTAATTACGAGTTATACGTTAATTAAACGGATTTATAAAAGAATTTTTATAAAACAATTTATAAAAATTATATAAAACAGCAAGTTGAGTAATTTTGACAGATTACACATATTTTTAGGATTCCAAAATGATAAGAATCGTAATTTTTCAATTAATAACGAACGAGTTATGAATTTCGCGAGTTTACGACAATTAATACTTTTATAAAACTATTTTTATAAAAGTTACTATTCATGACAGAAATAATTATTTTTGTAAACCTCATAAATAAGTAGAACTTTCAACTACGAGAACGTGCTCGAAAGAATCGCTAAAAACGGAGCTATAACGAATAAAATACGACGATTACGGGTTTTACGACAACAAAAACGATATAAGATAACTCATGATCTGGTGTGAACAGTAAAAGTTACTGTTCACCAGAGGACCAAAAATATAAAAATGTAAATTTTTGATAACTCGTCTTAGTACGAAGACATGGGCATAAGAAACGCAAGAAACGGACTTAAAACGTGAAAGTTATGACGTTTTTACCAAAAGTATGTTTATAAATGTTTTGATTTTATAAACATGATTTCACTCAAACATTTAGATGGTGATTAGCTATATAGAATCATGCATGGTAGTAATTACCCAATGTGATTAGTACTTATACGACCTTAATTTAAATAGGTTGCATCTGACGATTTGCGTGGCGCATTATCTGTGATATTCTTGTTATTCGCTCACTAAAGGTGAGTTCATAGCCCCACGTTTTACATACTTTTGTTTTACAAAGTTTTTGGGGTGAGAAACATGCAATGTTTTACAACTGGACACAAGTGGTTAAGTTTCATATTATGATTACGTGTTGCCTAAGTAGCGATAACCCATATCTGAGCCCATTATCATGAACTGTCAATTGCGGGATTGTGAGCGCGAATGTTATTAATAGATCTATTGGGTTTGACAACCCCGTTCGGGTGATTAGCTATCACTGGACAAACGAACGTATACCATGTCGAATATAGGATGTTGCGGGTTAGAACATCACCACGGGCAATGTAGGCCATTAATTTGGTATTCATACACGTCAAGCTTCAGTGTCATGAGCTTAGAGCAACGTAATTACATTTATATGATGTCTGCATCTGTTGCATTATCATACACTTGGGAAATCTTGTGGTCCTACAATATATGATTTATCAAACCTATGAATTCACCAACATTATTGTTGACGTTTTAAAGCAATGTTTTTCAGGGGATCAGTAAGCACGAGGTGCAAGGGATACATTGGTGGTTTTGATTGGGATATCATGCATTAAAGATTTTGTCGCATTACATTTTGTATAACTGTATGGGCTAGAAATCTTTGTACTTTGAACAAGTGGACAAGTGAAGCTTCGGCTTATGTAACAAATACTTTGTTAAATCCAATGTATCAGTTTTTAAACGACTTTTTGGTCGTTCTATATACATCTTGTGTTATTGATCTATGAAGTAACACGCCCCGGACCCTTATTCCGCTGCGACCCAATTTGGGGGTGTTATAGAAGAGTTAGCATAGTTAGTACAGGTAGTGTATTATAGTTAATATTGTCAATATAAAGATGTTAATACTGATAGTTAAAGTTAGTATTGTTATGTTATAGTTAAGTCTGCTTATGCAGAAGTTAGTTAGAGTTAGAGATATGCATGAGATATCTTAGGAAAGGATATGCATTATCTCTATACGTGTTTTTTAAAGCCCATTAGGGTTTCCTTAGTGTATAAAAGGAACCCTAGGCATAGTTAGAAGATATAGATCTATAGAGATCAATTAGCAATCATAGTTTGTAATCAAGGAAGATTCAAGTTATAATATAAAGTGTGAGTTTGATAAGAAGATCTCTTGTGTTTGCTTAATATTGTTCTTCTTAGCATTGTTGATTAGTTTCCGCATAATCAATAGTGTTTAATCAGTGTTTCATTATTGTTGCTTTGGATTTATCTAAAGTAACAAACCTTTGCATGCTAAAGGTTCAAGATCTATTCAGTAAAGGATCCTACAAGTGGTATCAGAGCTTGTGTGGAAACTTTAAATAAGAAGAACTCCATTATTTGAAGCATATTTACAATCAAACCAGTAAGATGGAAAAACAAGACTCTCCTCCACCAACTATAACAACAATGAAAATCCTTATCATCAAAAATGGAGAATATGATATTTGGAGAATGAGAATGCGACAATATATCTGTCACACAGATCACCTATGGGATATAATTGTCGATGGAGATCTCCAAGAAAAGGCTGCACCAGCAAGAGAACAATCTAGTCCTCCTACTCCTAAGACTGTCAAACTACTGACTGCCAAAAGGAACCAAGGGAAAAGATCTTATGGTGATAATGGCAGGAGGAATACAACAACAAATGAACCATCATCACAAGCACTTGTGGCTCAAGATGGTCTAGGAGGCTATGAATGGAGTAATGATTTTGATGAACCAATTAATTATGCTTTAATGACCATCTCTTCCTCAAGCTCATCAAGTTCTTTTGACAATGAGGTACAAAACTGCTCTAAACAATGTCTTGAATCTTTTAAAACTCTTCAAAAGAACTATGATTGTGAAAGAGAAAAACATAGCAGAGCCAGACTAGAAATTCAAGGTTATGAGTTAGCCTTAGAGTCTCTAGAATCTAGAATAATTAGACATGAAAAGAATGAACTAGCTTGGGGTGAAAAATATGAGTTTTAAAACTATAAGCTTAAGTGCAGAGAAGTAAAAAATCAACAACCTTAAAATGGAACTAGAAAAAGTTGTTAAGGAAAGAGATGAGTTGAGAGTTAAGATAGAAAAATAGGAAGAATCATCCAATGGTCTTAATAAATTACTCAACAGTCAAATGAGTGCTAAAGATAAAAATGGTTTAGGATATGGCACACAATTAGATGAAATAAGTAACAAGTCTGAAACTGATAGTGAGATTAGTATGAGTGTTTTTGAGGTCAGATCAAGTGATGAAGAGATCACACCAGCAAATGATAGGTTCTCCAAAGCAGATGGGTATCATGCTGTTCCCCCTCTTATAATAAGGAACTTCCTAACCCTAAGAGATGACATATCATTTACAGGTTTAGATGAATATGCCATTAGGAAGAAAATAATTGAGTCAAAAATAACTGAGCCAAAAGATGATACTAGTGAATCTAAAACTAGTGAGACTGTAGGTAAAACAAATGAAGTTGAAAAATCTAAACCAAAGATTAACAGAGATAAAGTTATCATTGAGGATTGGAACTCAGATGATGAGGATGATGTGTCTGAAGTAAACACAGTTAACCCTGTTAAGACTAATGAGACTCAAACAGTTAAAACTCAAGTTGATAAAATTGGTCAAATTTCTCAGAAAGAAGGAATTGGATTTAAGAAAATAAAAGCTTGCTTTGTCTGTAAGAGTACTGACCATTTGATCAAAGATTGTGATTTTTATGCCAAAAAGAGTCCAGAACCTAAGCTGAAAACTATGGTCAATACTGGTCAAAGGGTGGTCAAACCAGTATGGGATAATGCTAAAAGGGTAAATCACCAAAAAATTTCAAATAAATTGAAATACCCTCAAGCAAGAAGGACTTTTGTCCCATCAGGAGTACTAACCAGGACAGGTTTGGTTAATCCTGTTAGGCCAAATGGGAAAAGAGCAGTACATACTGTTAGTACTGCTAGGCCTATTAGTACTGCTAGGCCTGTTAGTACTGCTAGGCCATTTGCCCCAAAAATAGCACAAACTGGTAGTGCTATTAGACCAATTTACCCAAGAATGGACAATGTAAGACCAAGAGCCTCATATTCACCAATCAAGAGGTCTTACTACACAAAACCAGCTTTTAGACCCAAAAACTTAAAACAAGATGTTAAAACTTCTGGGGTTAAAAATATGACTACTGCTGGGACAAGAGCAGTAGTTAATACTGGTAAGGGTAAGATGGATAATGCTCTTAAGAAGTCAAGGTGGGTTTGGAGGCCTAAGGGAAATTACATGGATCATGAGTCCAAAGAAAAAGGATCTTTCATACTCAATCAGTTATATATTTCAATATTGTGATGTGTATCATCACTTCCTATTTATCATGGATATGTCATGTCATGGTTATGATTTTATGAAATCTAACGGTATTGTATTTTCTTGTGATTGAAGAAAATGGCACCAAAATGAGCCACAAGGTCAACATCGGTCATAACAACCCCAGCCCCAACAACAACCACCACCACCACATCGGTCACTAATGCCCAACTTCAGGCAATGATTGATCAAGGTGTCTCTGCCGCTTTAGCAGCACGTGATGCAAACAGGAATGGCGATGACAGCCATACTTCGGGAACAAGTGGCAGAAGGACTGAACGCATTATTTGAGAATGCACTTACCAAGACTTTATGAAGTGCAAACCTCTATATTTCAAAGGCACTGAGAGAGTTGTTGAATTAATTCAATGGTTTGAAAGGATGGAGACTGTTTTCCGCATAAGCAATTGCCCTGTGGAAAATCAGGTTAAATTTTCCACCTGTACTCTTCTAGCAGGTGCTCTAACATGGTGGAATTCCCATGTTATGACTGTCAGTCATGATGGTGCATATACAATGACTTGGGCCGATCTAAGAAAGAAGATGACTGACAAGTATTGTCCAAGGAACGAGATGAAAAAGCTCAAGGCTGAATTGTGGAATTTGAAAGTGAAGGGTACTGATGTGATAGGGTACAACCAACGTTTCCAGGAACTAGCACTGTCTGTGGTTTTGGAAGTTTCCAGGAGGAGTTTGACAAGATTGAAAGGTTACGGTCGGTGGATTACCCCGACATGATCCAGGGAACATATGTTAGCATCAAAACGAAAACCATGCAAGAGGCATGTTGAAATGGCCACTGTATAACTGTATGGATAAGAAGTCAATCATATGGCTGAAAGAACAAGCTGAGAACAATAAGGAAGTTTGAAAACACTTCCTGAAACAATCAAAACACAACAAAAGACAATAGAGGCAAAATACTGGCAAGGGCCTTTATTTGCAAGAGACTGGTCGACAGTTGAAAGGAAGCCAATATGGGGATCTAAACCCCTATGCGCTAAAATCACCACGATGGTCCATGTGCTCCAAAATGCCATAAATGCAACAAAGTTGGCCATTTTGCTCATGACTGTAGGAGTGTGGGAAATGCCAACAATGCTAACAATCAGAGGGGCACTAGGTCAGGCCAGAAACCTACTTGCTACGAGTGTGGAGTTTAAGGACACTACAGGAGGGAATGCCCAAAGCTGAAGAACAACAAAAACTATGGAAATCAAGTTGGTAATGACAGGGCTCCAACCAAAGAGTATGTAGTGGGACGTGCAGGGATAAACCCAAACTTCAACGTCGTGATGGGTACGTTTCTTCTCAACAACCGCTATGCTTCTATATTATTTGATACTGGTGCCGATAGGAGTTTTGTGTCTACTACATTTAGTTCCCAAATGGATTTCACACCATCTACCTTAGATCACCTATTATGATGTCGAAATGCTGAAGGAGAGGATATTGGGTTAAACACTTATCCTTAGGGGTTTGCACATTAAATTCCTAAACACACCCATTCAACATAAATTTAATGCTTGTAGAACTTGGTAGTTTCGACGCTATAATTGGGATGGATTGGTTGGCAAAGTACCAAGCAATCATTGTGTGTGCCGAGAAGATCGTTTGTATCCCCTGGGGAAATGAAACATTAATTATTCACGGTGACGAAAGCAAAAAGGGTCCGAGACTTTGTTGCAACATTTTTCTCGTACTCTAAAACCCCAAGAGTACTTGCATAAAAGCATGTTACCAGTCTTTTTAGCTCATGTCACTACTTTTGAGATTGAAGACAAGTAGGAGAAGAGCGACTGAGGATGTACCAATTGTTTGAGTTTTAATGGAAGTCTTTCCTGTCATGACTTTTAGGGTCGTCCTGCCGACTTGACACGTGGAATTTCAAATCGATGTTAATAACCTGGTGCTGACGGTTGCCTAAGGTGCTCACTTATTGATTGGCACCAATCTTAAATGAAAGAGTTGTCGGAGCAAACTAATAGAATATCTGACAAAGGCTTTTTATTACGACCCTAGTTTCTCACCCTGGGGGCTACGGTTTGTTTGTTAAGAAGAAGGACGGATCATTCCGGATGTGCATTGATTACTGGGAATTGAATAAACTGACGGTGAAGAACTGTTATCCGCTCCCAAGAATTGATGATTTATTTGATCAGCTCAAGGGTAAATGGGTCTACTCGCAGATAGAACCTTATGGTCAAGTATCACCAACTTGAGGGTTCGAGTAGAGGACATTCCGGGAAAACCACTTTAAGGGCCGTTATGGAATTATGAATTTAAAGTTATGCCGTTTGGTTATGACTAAACGCACTGCCGTTTTCCATGGACATTATGAATCGGGTGTGCAAACCATATTTGGATAATTCATGATTGTCTTTAGTGATGATATTACTGATCGTATCAACGAATAAGCAAGTGTACGAGAGCACCTATATGCTTATCTTAGAATTGCTTAAGAAGAGGGAGTCTGTATGCCAAAGTTTTCCTAAATGTGATTTTGGATTCCTAAAGTATAGTTCCTAGGTTACGTGATTGATAGTAAGGGTATTCACGTGGATCCCGTCAAGATCGAATCTATTAAAGATTGGGCATCTCCTAAGACGCCAACGGAGATTCGTCAATTTTTAGGTCTTGTTGGGTAATTTCGGAGATTTCATTGAAGGGTTTTTTTATAGGATCGCCAAACAATGACCAAGCTTATCAGAAGAAGGTCAAGTTTGTTTGGGGTGATAAACAAGAAGCAGTTTTTTAACTGTTAAAGCAGAAGTTGTGCAGTGCACCAATTCTGGCCTTACCTGAAGGAAGCGAAGATTTTATCGCATACTGCGATGCTTCAAAGAAGGTTTAGGACTGGTTAATGCAAAGAGAAAGGTGATCGCTTATGCATCACGCCAACTGTAGATTTAATGAGAGAATTTACGACTCATGATTTGGAACTTGGAGCAGTAGTGTTCGCTCTCAAGATTTGGAGGCACTACCTGTATGGAACCAAGTGCACGGTGTTCACTAATCATAAGAGCCTTAACAAACACATTCTTAATCAGAAAGAGTTGAACATGAGGCAACGTCGTTGGTTAGAGTTGCTCAGTGATTATGATTGTGAGATTCGTTATCACCTGGGAAAGGCAAACGTTTGTTGCTGATGCTCTAAGCAGGAAGGAGAGAGATCAACCATTAAGAGTTTGAGCCTTAGTCATGACTATTGGCTTGGATCTTCCCAAACAAATCTTGAATGCTCAGGACTGAACGCCACGAAAAATACCCATAGAACTTCAGATCGAAGATGTTGGTGAATGTTGGTTGAAAACGCTAAAAATCCAGAGGCGATCAGGACGGAAAAGTTGGAACCTCGTTCGGTGGAACTCTTTTGACTCAATGGCAGGAGTTGGCTACTCTGTTCTATGGCGATTTTGATTACAAAACTTCGAGCTTTAACTAGAGAGAGCTTAAGTTGGATTCCTCAATACATTTAATGTATCAAATTTGTAAAAGTGCTATGCCGGACGAACCGTTAGCCGTTCCATTGGTGCGATTCATTTTGATGACTTCTTAGTTTGTTGAGGAACCCATTTGAGATCGTGGGACGTGGTTGTTTACGGTTGAAGTGAAGCCGCAATTCCATTAATCTGGTCGATGGATCTCCAATATAGGTCCTGAGTTTACGTGGAACGTGAAGACCCAATTTTCAAGAAGAAATACACCTCACATCTTCACTAAGACCGCACCATCATCAAGTGCTGCATGTATGCTTGAGGACTTAGGCTCGATTTATCGGGGAAGTATATAACACCCAGTGTTTTCAAGTCATTGACGACGTCAATAAATCTATTATGTGTCTTTTGTATTGTACGCGTTTGTTTTAAATCATAAACGTTAAGCTAAATCGCGTAGGCTAAAAATTAGCGTTCAATGTAAACTGGGAATCATACATTAAATGTTTCATCCTAGCTAAGGGTTAAGTAATTATTTTGAGGATAATTATAACTTTGTTCATTTTATTTTTATTGGTTGCGTAAAGTGATTTCGTTTCGCAATAAAATACGTTTAGGCATACCCAGAACCGCCAAAACTTTTCTACGCTTCAACAAATACCCACATTTATACCCAATACATAAAAGTTACAAAAATATGTCATATATATCATACATAGGACGCAATTGTTGCAATGTATACAAGAAATATAAGATAAAATCTTCCAAGTGGCTTTTGTACATCTCCTAGCTAATTTACCAAGCCATAACTTGCCTTACCCTTTTGAGACTATTTTTACTTCTTAGACCATGAAGTTGTACCTACGACCATCTATTGCAAATCTTTTACCAAGACTTGCACATATATACATGCATCTAGAGATAGGAACACATAACAAGTAAAAAAATTCATAAAAATCAAATTCTATCCTCTCTTTTGTCTTTACATGCCTCGGCTTGGCACAACTATTTTATTAAATCCATACCAAATTTAATATCAAAAATATACACACTATACAAATCATTTCTAGACATTCTAAGATGTTTTCCAAGTATTGCTCACCATTTCAAGGCATTAATCAACGGATATAGATGTTTGGTCTTTCACTTGGAAAAACTTAGGGTTATATTGGGCAAGCTTTGGTTTTCTAAGTCTAACAAGGGTTTAGAGTGTGTTTGTCTATCTTCTTCATTCACCATAAGGTATCTTGAACTCTTTATGATCTTACATTTATCATTTTATATAATATAGTTATTATTTTAGCTTGAATCACCATTTAGGATTTTAACATGAAAATGGAGTTTTTATGTAATGATCATATTGTATCAACTATTATATATGCTTGTGTTATTTCTAATATCATGTTTAAATGTGATGAGAAAGTGTCATGTACCATATTGTTTTGGATGTAAAGATGTTTAACTACATATTACGGGTTTATAAAGGTTTAATTATATGTTACAGTAAGGAAAAGTAAAGACATGTTATTGTTTGTTTATGAACTTGTAGTAATGTCTCTTGATCATTAAAATAAGGTTTATTACAAACTTGGGCATAAGAAATACAAGAACGGAAAATTTCGAACGTGTAAGTTTATGACATTTTTACTAAAAGTATGTTTATAATGTTTTGGATTTTATAAACATGATTTCACTCAACATTTAGATGGATGATTGGCTATTTTGAATCATGATGGTAGTAATTACCCAATTGTGTTAGTATCTTATACGAGCCTTTAATTTAAATTAGGATTGAATACTGACGTTTGTGTGGCGCATTATCTGTGATATTCTTGTTATTCGCTCACTAAAGGTGAGTTCGTAGCCCCACGTTTTTCATGCTTTTGTTTTACAAAGTTTTTGGGGTGAGAAACATGTAATGTTTCACACTGGACACAAGTGGTTAAGTTTCATATTATGATTACGTGTTGCCTAAGTTGCGATAACCCTAGTTGAGCTCATTATCATGAACTGTCAGTTACTGGATTGTAAGCGCGAATGATATGAATAGATCTATTGGGATTGACATCCCTGTTCGGGTGATTAGCTATCACTGGGCAAACGAAAAAAACGTTATACATGTAGTATCATAGGATGTTGCGGGTTAGAACATCATCACGGGCAATGTAGGCCATTGATTTGGTATTTATACACGTCAAGCTTCTGTGTCATGAACTTAGAGCAGCGTAATTACATTTATATGATGTCTGCATCTGTTGCATTATCATACACTTGGGAAATCTTGTGGTCCTACACATAGTTGATTTATCAAAACCTATGAATTCACCACATTTTTGTTGATCGTTTTAAAGTAATGTTTTACATGGGTCAGTAAGCATGAGGTGCAAGGGATTACATTGGTGGGTTTTTTATTGGGATATCATGCTTTTAAGATTTTTGGTTCGCAATACTTTTGTATAGCTATATGAAATTTTAAGCTAGAAATCTTTGTAATTTGAAACAAGTATTACAAGTGAAGCTTCAGCTTATGTAACAATTACTGTGTTTAAATCTAATGTATCAGTTTTTAAACGACTTTTTGGTCGTTCTATATACATCTTGTGTTATTTATCTATGAAGTAACACGCCTCGGACCCTTATTCCGCTGCGACCCAATTTGGGGGTGTTATAGAAGAGTTAGCATAGTTAGTACAGGTAGTGTATTATAGTTAATATATCAATATAAAGATGTTAATACTGATAGTTAAAGTTAGTATTGTTATGTTATAGTTAAGTCTGCTTTATGAGGATGATAGTTAGAGTTAGAGTATGCATGAGTTATCTTAGGAAAGGATATGCATTATTCTATATACGTGTTTTTTAAAGCTCCATTTAGGGTTTCCTTAGTGTATAAAGGAACCCTAGGGCATAAGTTAGAAGATGTAGATCTATAGGAGTATCAATTTGCAATCAATAGTTTGTAATCTAAGAAGATTCAAGATTATAATATAAGTGTGAGTTTGTTAAGAAGATTATTGTGTTTGCTTATATTGTTCTGTCTTAAGCATTCGTTGATTAGTTTACAGACATAATAAATAGTGTTTAATCAGTGTTTCATTATTGTTGCTTTGGATTTTCTCTAAAGTAACAAACCTTTGCATGCTAATGGTTCAACGATCTATTCAGTTAATGATCTACAAGTTGGTATCTGAGCTTGTGTTTTGTGGAAACTTTAAATAAGAAGAACTCCATTATTTGATGCTTAATTTACAATCAACAACCTGTAGATGGAAAAAAACCTAAGGACTCTCCTCCACCACACTATAAAACAATGAAAATCCTTCATCATCAAAATTGGAGAATATGATATTTGGTGAAATGAGTGGAATTGCCGACAATATATTTCTGTAAAACAGATCAACTATGCGGATTCTAATATGTCGATGGTGATCTCCAAGAAAAAGTATTTGTGCACCAAGCAATGAGAACAATATAGTCATCCTTCTCCTTAAGACTGTCAAACTACTGTACTGCCAAAGGAACCAAGGGAAAGTAATCTCTTTGGTCGATAATGGCAGCGAGGAATACACACAATGAACCATCATCACACAGCACTTGTGGCTCAAGATGGATCTAGGAGGCCTAGAATGGGAGTAATGCTTTTGATGAAACAATTATTTTTGCTTAATGACCTCTCTTCCTCAAGTCTCAAGTTCTTTTGTCAATGAGGTTACAAAATGCTTAAACTATGTCTTGAATCTTTTTAAAAACTCTTCAAAAGAACTATGATTTGTGAAAGAGAAAAACATAGCAAGAGCAAGACTAGAAATTAGGTTATGAGTTCAGCCTTAGAGTCTTAGGAATCTAGAATAATTTGACATGAAAAGAATGAACTAGCTTCGGGGTGAAAATATGAGTTTTTAAAACTATATGCTTAAGTGAAGAGAAGTAAAAAAATCAACAACATTAAAATGGAAACTAGAAAAAGTTGTTAAGGAAAGAGATGAGTTGAGAGTTAAGATTGAAAAATAGGAGAATCATCAAATTGGTCTTAAAATAAAATACTCAAACAGTCAAATGAGTGCTAATGATAAACACAATGGTTTAGGATATGCACAAAAATTAGATTGAAATAAGTAAAAGTCTGAAACCTGAATGATAGTGAGTTTAGTATGAGTGTTTTGAGGCTAGATCATCATGATGAAGCGTTCACATCCCAGCAAAATGATTGGTTCTCTCAAAGAAGATCGGGTTCATGCGTGTTCCCTCTTATTAATAAGGAAACTTCCTAACACTAAGAGAGGACATATCATTTACTGGTTTAAGTTTAGTTGAATATGACCATTTGGGAAAAAATAATTGAGTCAAAAAAAATAACTGAGCAAGAAGATGATACTAGTAATCTATAACTCAGTGAGAATGTTTGTCTAAACAAATGAAGTTGGAAAATCTAAACCAAAAAAAGATTAACAGAGATAAAGTTTTTCATTGAGTATTAGAACATCAGATGTGAGGATGAGTGTCTGAAGTAAACTCAGTTAACACTGTTATGACTAATGAGACTCAAACAGTCTAAATCAAGTTGACTAAATTGGAAATTTCTCAGAAAGAATGATTGGATTTAGAAAATATAAAGCTTGCGTTGGTCTGTATGAGTACTGACCATCTTTGATCAAATATTGTGATTTGTATGCAAAAAGAGTCCAGTTCATAAGCTGAAAAACTGTGGTCAATAATAGTAAAAGGAGTGGTCAAAACCAGTTTGGGATATTGCTTAACGGGTAAAATCATCATAAAATTTCAATAATTAAATACCTGGCAAACAAGAAAGGGACTTTTATATCCAAAAGGAGTTCTAACCAAAAAACAGGTATTGGATTTAGATTCATGTTAGACCCTAATGGGAAAAGAGCAGTACATACTGTTAGTACTGCTAGACCTATTAGTACTGCTTAGGGCCTTATTAGTATTTGCTAGCGCATACTTGTTAGTACTGCTAGGCCTTTTGTCCCAAAAAAAATAGCACAAAACTGGTAGTGCTATTAGACCAATTTACCCAAGAATGGATAATGTAAGACCAAGAGCCTCATATTCACCAATCAAGAGGTCTTACTATACAAGACCATCAGTTAGACCCAAAGACTTAAAACAAGATGTTAAAACTTCTAGGGTTAAAAATATGACTACTGTTGGGACAAGAGCAGTAGTTAATACTGGTAAGGCAAATAATAAAAATGTGTAAGAGGATTATGCTCTTAAGAAGTGAAGATGGGATTGAGGGCCAAAGGGAATTTACATGGATAGTGTAGTACCAAAGATAAATGATATTTCATACTCAAAGATCGTTGAGTATGGTTGTACACCAAAAAAATATTGGGGGTGTTCCAAGTCTGTGGTGACTTGGGTCCCTAAGAGACACTAATTTCTCTTACTTTGTGTGCAGGGCAATCCAAAGATCTGTTTACAGGATCATGCAGTGGTGGATAGTGGTTGCTCTGGCCATATGACTAGCAACAAAGCTTATCTTTCAACTTTGATAGTTTACAATGGAGGCTTGTCGGCCTTTTGGATGTGATCTAAAAGAGGGTAAAAAGGGTTAAAGGTAAAATACAGAACTGCTAATTTAGAACTTTGATGATGTCCATTTTTGTAGATGATCTTAAGTTTAACCTTTTATCAGTCTTCATTAATGTTGTGACAGGGAAATAACATTGTCCTCTTTTACTGACACTGAATGCCTTATTCTGTCTCCTAGCTTTAAGCTTCTTGATGAAAATCAAGTTGTACTTAGAGCTCCTAGACAGAATGGTGTGTACAATTTGGATTTAAAGAACATTGTTCCTTCTGAAGGTATAACTTGTTTATTATGCAAATGCAAAAAATATTGAGTCACTAAATTGCCCAAGCCAGGTGAATTAGGTCATGTGAATTTCAATCATATAACAAACTTGTTAAGGGACCTATGTTTGAGGACCTACCTTCTAAAGTTTTTGTGAATGACCACACTTGTGTTGCCTGCAAGAAAGGTAAGCAACATAAGGCCCCCTGTAAGGCCAAGTTAGAGAGAACCATCATAAAGCCCTTAGAATTACTTCATATGGACTTATTTGGACCTGTCTCAGTAGAAAGTATTAATAAGAAAAAGTATTGTTTGGTTGTGACTGATGATTTCAGCAGATTTAGTTGGGTATTTTTCTTAGCTACTAAGGATGAAACAAATGAGATCCTTTATAAATTTATCATAGGCTTAGAAAACCAATTGAATTAAAAAAAATACACCCATAAAGTTAAAATCATTAGATGTGATTCATGGACAAAGTTAAGAATACATGCTTTTGAATGAATTGTGTGTTAGAAAGGGATAAAAGGGGTTTAGTGTGGCTTGAACTCCACAAGCATTTGGTGTTGCAGAAAGGAAAAAAAATGGACCCTAATTAAGGCTGCTAGAATATACATAGCAAACTCACTTTACATATCCCATTGTTGGGCAGAGGCTAGTAAACATGCTTGCTATGTATGTAATTTGGGTATTACGTAACAAACCTACAAATCAGACCCTTTGAACATTTATTGGTAATCCCTCCTCAGTATTAGTTTTATGAGACCGTTTGGGTGCCCCTTGACCATTTTGAACACCTTAGATCCCTTGGGCAAATTTGATGGGAAATCAGATGAAGTATATTTGTTGGGATACTCTACTACTAGTAAGGATTTTAAAGTATACAACAAAAGAACCGAAAGAGATAAAAGAGACAAAACAGACCCTTGGACATGTTGTCCTTACTTTGGTAAAGAAGGTGAAATCTCTTGAAGTAGCTTTGAAGAGAATGTCAAAGAGGGTTATCTTGTCTGACTCAGAGGATGAAGAAACAGAGAATCAGGGGAGGAAAATTCAAGACATAGATAATGATCCTCTAGTTTCTTTGATCAGAGAATCTATGAAAGAGAAAGAAGCAGATTTTGCTTCTCATACAAAGGCTAGTGCTTCAGGAGAGGCACAAGAGGATGACCTTAGTCCTACAATCTTGGAAGCAACTCAAATTTTATCACAGGTTGTTTCTCAAAGTGTTAGTACATACAAGAGGAAAACAAGGTCAGCTAATAAGGGTAAAGATATTGGTATTGGTATGGATTTCTTTAGTGCAGCAAAAGAGCGACTTAATTTTGCTAAAGTTGAAGTTAATACTGAAGTTAATCCTGGTAGTGCAGGAGTTAATACTGGTAATACACCAGTTAGTACTCCTAGTGTAATTCAGACTGTGAATGTGATTGTTCCTTCTCCGGTTAAAAGTCAAAGGGAAAGAAAAGCACCAATGACTTTAGAAGATGTTCAAGCTACTCAAAAGACAAAAGAACAGATAAGACAAGAAGAAGCTGGTCTTACAGAAGCTATGAGGTTGCAAGCTTTACAGGATGAAGAGGATGTAATACAAGTTCATTAAGATGCTTTGTTGGCTAAGAGAATACAAGAGGAGCAAGAACTATCTGAACAACAATAAAAAAGAAAAGTTGGAGTTCAAGAAGCAGCACAGTTCTATATAGAAGAGGATTGGGACACCATTAGAGCCAAGCTTGAAGCAAATGCAAAATTAACAAAGAGTCTTCAAGGAGAAAATGTGTCTTGTGATAATTTTACAAAAAAGGATGGTGGACATGATAAATCAGAAAAATAAGTATTATGCAGAACAGAAGGCTAAGGAAAAGAGAGACAAGCCCATAACACAAGCACAACAAAGAAACTATATGAGTACCTTCATCAAAAATCAAAGCTCTTAGAAAATGGCTCAGTTGAGGAAGCTTTCTTTTAAAGAGCTCAAGGTTAAATTTGAAAAGTTGATGAGGGGCATTGAAAGTTTTGTGCCTATGGGATCTGAAGAAAGAGTTAAGAGAGCAGGTGTACAGCTAGAGAAATAGTCTTCAAAGAAATAAAAGATTGCTGTTGAAGATGTTCCAGTCACAGAGGAGAAAGTTGAAGTTGTAAAGAAAGAAGAGCCAATAAAGAGAACAGGAAAAAGGAAGAAGCAAAAAGCTAGGAAAGGTACACATGCTGACAAAACTACAAAGCATGAAGCTAAAGAAGACATGGAAGAACTTGTGAAAGGTAATGATACAGATTCTTCTTCAAGTACTGATATTCCAGTAAATGATGTTCTAGTAGCTATCAAACCCCCTAGTATAGCTAATTAGAAGATAATCAAGCTAGGGAATAAGGGTGTGTGTCAGATTATAAGAGAAGATGGAACTTATATCACTTATATAAATTTTGGAGCTATGCTTAAAAGTATCTTAAGGGATGATCTTACAGAGTTATACAGGTTAGTTATGCAAAAGTATGGTACAAATGGACCAGAGGATGAGTATGAGAGAGTATTTTGGGGTGATCTTAAGACCATGTTTGATCCACCTCTGAGTATAGATCCTGTCTGGAAGTTACCATATCAACAAAAGATGCTAAGATGGAGATACTATAACACTTGTAGAGTGCATTGTTTGACTTTGGAATTAGCTGATATCTACATGTTGACAGAAAGGAGATATCCTATACCAGTTGATGTGTGTCAAGCTATGTTAGATAAGAAGCTTCAAGGGGATAAAAAGGATAAGGCTTGCTATCAATTGTTAAAGTTAATAGAGAAGCAAGCTCAGAATAAGTTACCTTGAAATGATGATGTTTGAAAGGTTTCTCAGTAGCTGCAAGTATGGTTTGGGTATCTGGAAGCTGCGTTGGAGTTGAGAAGGATTATTTAAGTATTGGTTTAGCAACCACATAACAAATGGTCATCAGTTCACCATGTCTAACAGACATCAAGAACTAGCTAGTCCAAAGCAAACGAATTTGGTAAAGACTTCTCAAATCCGTTAATGGTTGAAAGTTTGCCTAAAACGGTATGGTAATCAACTGACCATGTTTTTAAAACAAAGAGTTTGCTACTCCAAAGCAAACAGCTAATGGTAAAGAGATCTCAAATCCGTTGATAGCTGATAGTTTGCTTTGGACTACTCCATGGTAAAGAGATCTCAAATCCGTTGAAAACTATAAGGTTATCAATGCACCTTGTTATTGCAATGAAGCATTGACTACTCCATAGCAAACAGCTCATGGTAAAGACATATCAAATCTGTTGATGGCTGGTAGTTTGCCAAAAACTACAAAGCCAACTTAGTTGGATGTTGTTGTGTAGCTGTGATGCAGAGGAGATGATTTGCTGCTGACAAGGATTGAAAGCTAAAGGAAGTTAAAGATGACCAAGAACACAAAAGAGTTCAAGATCATCAAAGAGCAGATTAAATAAGTGTTTGGATGCAATCCTCAAAAGCTCAAACTGAAGAAACTTGAAGTTAACAAGTAAAGTTCAAGTTTAGGAGAGGATTGTTAGGAATTAAGTATTATAGACTTAATTCTGTTAGTAATACAGTTAGTTCTGCTAGTACACATGTTAGTACTGGTAGAAGAGTTAGCATAGTTAGTACTGGTAGTGTATTATAGTTAATACTGTCAGTATAAAGATGTTAATATTGATGGTTAAAGTTAGTATTGTTATGTTATAGTTAAGTCTGCTTATGCAGAAGTTAGTTAGAGTTAGAGATATGCATGAGATATCTTAGGAATGGATATGCATTATCTCTATACGTGTTTTGTAAAGCCTATTAGGGTTTCCTTGGTGTATAAAAGGAACCCTAGGCATAGTTAGAAGATATAGATCTATAGAGATCAATTAGAAATCATAGTTTATAATCAAGGCAAATTCAAGTTATAATATAAAGTGTGAGTTTGATAAGAAGATCTCTTGTGTGTGACAACCATGACTTGAGTAGGTTAGTCAAACCGTTAGTGTTGACTTAGGTGCCTGTTGTAATGTATGGTTTATGTGATTTGATGTGTTTATGTGTGTTTATATGTGTTTATGAGGTATTGGTAATTAATCTATTGAGTGTGATCATCTCAATGAGATTAGAATGGTGATGAAGTTGGTTGAGTTCATTTCGTTCACTTTTGAGTGACAAGGAAATGATTATTGAGATTTGAGCATTTCCGTGTTAAATGTGTAAGTATTATTACGTATACGTATTTTTGTGTTAGTAATTTAAGATAAGTTTAGGTTTTGGGGGTTAAGTTAAGAGAAATGAGTTATTTGATGGAGAAATTTTATTTTAATCACTTATAGTGATAATGGAATTGATTGGGTATTTTGAGAGAATTGTTTTGGTTAATATGTGGATGCCTAGGTGATGAATTAAAATGAGAAGCGTGTCATTTGTGAAAGAAATGAGTTGTTAAAATAAGAGAGTTTTTGGTAAACTTTCCATATATAGAAAGTGAATTTGGAAATGAAAAGTTATTTTTAGAAAGTAGTTTTCAAGCAAAATGGTTTACCAAATTAGCTTAGGTTTTTATAAAACTTAAGGTATTGAAGGTAATTAATTAATAAAAAAAAAAAATTAAAAATATTTTTTAGGCATGAACAGTAAATACGAAAATTAAAGGTAAAATTAGAAAAGAAAAAAAAAAGGAAGAAACAAGTTGAGTCATAATCTCAACACCTAGTTTTAGTTAATCTAAAACACTTCAGGTAGCCTTATAAATACAAAAACAAAATCTATCCCCCCATTTGTGGAATCGGCAAACCAATGGAGAAAAAAAAGAAGTTGCAAAATTTTTAGGGTACAGTTTTCTTTTAAGTAAATTCTAAATCTTTCGTGTAATTCTAGTTATTAATTTTCAATTACTGTTATCTAAGTTATGATGGATTAGGCTTAAAAATTAGGGTTTTTAAATTAGGGTTTAAATTTAGTGTCTTAATTTTCAGGAAGTTATAGTTTAATGATGATTGGTTGATCATTAGTTTAATGGGTTACGTGTTTTGATCATGCGTTAGGGTTTAGATCGCCCGAATTAATTGTTTAATTCACTACAGAAAGTTAGGCAGTTTTGTAACAAGCATAACTCAAACATAAATTATCAAATAAATAATTTACAACATACTGGAGATAACCTCGGAGAGTCTACTTTCCAAAAAAGTTAGCCTTGTATGTTTTTATGGTCGGGAGGTGGGTCAAAAGGGCGTTACAAAATCAGTGTGTAAACCAGTGACGAATTTCAGTTTTGGTTTTGATTTTTCTAAAAATACTTAAACATCTAGTTAGAAGCTAAATATAACGTAGAAGTTAGTTTATATATTGTGCGTGATCCCGGAATTTTTGCTAAGCATGAAATGAGGTCTAAAGTGGTCAGCTAGTGCCATACTTTTAGAAGGTCAGATTCTGGAGGAATTTTGGACACTTTGGATTAAAGAATTTCTAAGGGGTTTTTGTAAAAGGGTAATGGATTTGGGAGAGCTATAAGAGGTTCATAGGACATATATGTAGCATGATGAATTTTGGTTTGAATTATAGGAGTGTTTAAGTAGTGCGTTTAGGACGTGTAAGTGAGTATAAATTTCTGCTCAAAACCAGAAAATATAAAGTGTAGCATAGAAGTGTAAATAGCATATGTAGGAGTTGGAAAAAGTTTAAATTAAGTATAAAGCTATGGTAGATAGCTTAGATATCCATCATAGTTGAGGTTACATCATACTGGGTTGAATGCCTAATTGATGGTAGCTTATTGTGTGCTTAATTGTTTAGATTGTCCGTGAAGATTTTGTTGGAATCTTTTAGGAAGCTAAGCATCAGGTGAGTTTCATAGCCCTTTTTTCTTATGTTTTCTTGGGGTGAAAATGATGCAAAGAGGTTTTGAAATGTTTTAGTTACTGTGATAATGTGGTTTAAATTATGCATGGGTTATACGTGACTATTGTATGTTATGTGCTACTTGCTTTTATGATATGAATTGTTGTGCGTGAGCGTGATTGTCTCATGGCACTTATGGATTTGTTTAGTAGTAAGCATGATCGTCTTATTATTGTGAGTTGTTGATAGTGAGCGTGATCGTCTCATTATTATGAATGGATTTTTATGCTTGAGCGTGATCGTCTCAATGCGTTGATGGATTGTTGTGGATCGGGGAACACGTTCCGTTCCAATGTTTGTGATGATTAAGCATGAGCATCTCAATATGGATTGATGTGATTGCATGTTAGCTTGTATGATAGTACGTTGTATGTCCTGCTATGTTATGTTTTATTTATCACGGTAATTGGATTTAAAAGATTGATTTGTGTGTCTTAAACCTATGACTCTCACCAACCATTGTGTTGACGTTTTAAGCATCATTTTCAGGTGTGAAGTCATGAGGATTCTTAAGATAGTGAGAAGTGGCTAGAAAGAGACCTTAAGATGATCTTGAAGTTTATATGTGGATGTTTAGCATTGTATGGATATATGTTGCATGTCTCTTATTGACGAGAACTTCCTTTTCATCAATAAAGACGCCTTTTATGTTTTGCTTAGTTATGGGTATTGTTATGACACTTTGTGTCTATACTTTACTTTATTGTATGCATTTTAGTATTCTCTATATAGACGCCATTGTGTTGTGATGATATCCATTCTCGTTATGCCTCGCGTTTCCGCCTTGGCGGGGTGTGACAGATTGGTATCAGAGCCTGAGTACTCAATTTTACCTAAGACTGTGGACAAAGTAAACCAAGAGCCTCATATTCACCAATCAAGAGGTCTTACTACACAAAACCAGCTTTTAGACCCAAAAACTTAAAACAAGATGTTAAAACTTCTGGGGTTAAAAATATGACTACTGCTGAGAAAAGAGCAGTAGTTAATACTGGTAAGGGTAAGATGGATAATGCTCTTAAGAAGTCAAGGTGAGTTTAGAAGCCTTAGGGAAATTACATGGATCATGTGTCCAAAGAAAGTGGATCTTTCATGCTCAAGAAGTTTGAGTATGCTGACCCAAAAGGGATTTCCAGTTCAGTAGTGGCTGTTCCTCTAAGAGATACTGATTTCTCTTACTTTTTGTGCAGGGCAATCCTGAGAACGTTACCATGATCATGCCAGTGTTGGATAGAGGTTGCTCCTAGCCCATAAGACTGGCAACAAAGCTTATCTTTTAGACTATGAAGATTACAATGGAGGCTTTATGGCTTTTGGAAGTGATCCCAAAGGAGGTAAAATAACAGGTAAACTTAAAAATCAACTGTAATTTTAAGACTTTGATGAAGTCTATTATGTAATGAAACTTTAGTTATCCTTTTTTTCTATCTCACAAATGTGTGACAAGAAAAACCGTGTCCTCTTTACTGACACTAAATGCCTTATCCTGTCTCCTAGCTTTAAGCTTCTTGATGAAAGTCAAGTTCTACTTAGAGGCATCCTAGACAGAAATTATAGTGTACATTTGGATTAAAGAACATTGGTATCCTTCTGGAGGCATAACTCGTTTATATGCAAATGCAACACAGTTAGTCTAAAAGTGCACAGGAGATTAGGTCATGTGAATTTCAAAAATATAAACAAACTTGTTAAGGGACACCTAGTTAGAGGCCTACGTTCTAAAGTTTTTGTTAATGACCACACTTGTGTTTCCTGCAAGAAGGGTAAGCAACATAAGGCCTCCTGTAAGGCCAAGTTAGAAAGAACCATCAGAAAGCCCTTAGAATTACTTCATATGGGCTTATTTGGACCTGTCTCAGTATAAAGTATTAATAAGAAAAAGTTGTTTGGTTGTGACTGATGATTTCAGCAGATTTAGTTGGGTATTTTTCTTAGCTACTAAGGATGAAACAAAATGAATCCTTTGATAAATTTTAGTTCACAGGCATAAAAAACCAATTGAACCATAAAGTTAAAATCATTAGATGTGATCATGGGACAGAGTTTAAGAACCATGCTATGAATGAATTTTGTGCTAAAAAAAGGGATAAAAATGGAGTTTAGTGTGGCTAGAACTCCATAGCAAAATGGTGTTGCAGAAAGCAAAAAATTGAACCCTAATTGAGGCGGCTAGAACTATGCTAGCAGACTCACTTTTACCTATCCCATTTTGGGCAGAGGCAATAAACACTGCTTGCTATGTACTGAATAGGGTATTAGTGACCAAACCTCAAAATAAGACACCTTATGAACTATTTATAGGTAAACTATCTAGTATTAGTTTTATGAGACCGTTTGGGTGCCCCTTGACCATTTTGAACACCTTAGATCCCTTGTGCAAATTTGATGGGAAATCAGATGAAGGATATTTGTTGGGATACTCTACTACTAGTAAGGCTTTTAGAGTATACAATAAAAGAACCAAAAGAGTAAAAGAGAACATGCACATTGATTTCCTTGAAGATCAACCAAATGTGGCAGGAAGTGGTCCTGATTGGATGTTTGATCTTTATTTTCTAACAAATACAATGAACTAGATCCATGTAGATAGAAAATCAGGTTTAATGTGATGCAGGTACACAAGAACATATGTTGCAGGTTCATCAGAAAATGATACGGAACTACCAGGAAAACATACAGCTATCCACTACACCCCATATGTCAAGTGATTTTAGTAGAAGATGTGTTCAATGTCTGCACAATGAAAAACCTTTTGACAAATTTCCTAAATGCCATGATGTACATGAATCGAAGATGTTTGTTTGTTGTTTCAGAAAAAGAAGAACAACATACGTTTACATAATCAGAACTAGCTATGAAAGATGATCTTGAGAGAATGATTGCTCAAGAAATTGCTGCTAAAGCTATAGATGATGCTACAAGACAAGCCTTTGAAGAAGAAAAGAAGAGGGCAGCTCAGGCTACCAATATTAACAAACTTAATACTGGTAGGCCATCTGTTAGTACTTCTAATTCACCATTGGTTAGTACTGCTAACACACCATATGCTAGTGCTGCTAGTACTCCTACTGGTGCAAATACTGGTGGATCATCATTTGTCTATCTTGGAGGACAAATACCTATTGATGCATCTACTCTCCCCAATGCTGATTTACCCATTGATCCTAATATGCCTGACTTAGAAGATGATTCTAATGTATTTCCAAATGATGGCATATTCAGTGGAGCCTATGATGATGAAGATGTGGGTGCAGAGGCTGATTTCAACAATATGGATAACACCATTGATGCTAGTCTTATTCCCACACTCAGAGTTCATAAGGGTCACCCTAAATATCAAATTCTAGGAGATCCTAAATCAGCAGTTCAAACAAGAGGAAAGATCCAAAAGGCTTCTTCAGTACAACAAGCTTTGGTAAGCTACATCTATAATGCATAACATACCAAATCATAAAACCATCAAACTGTCTTGTTTAGCATGTTTTCTCTCCCAAGAAGAACCCAAGACGATATTACAAGCCTTAGAAGGATGAAATGCAGGGTTGAAGCAAGTAAGAGGATTTTGCTGCCAGTTCATATTACAGAAGGTTTAGAAACTTGTTGATTTGCATTTGGGAAAAAGGCAATTGGCACAAAGTGTGGTTCATTCAAGGAAATAATAGGGATTATGAAGGAGTATATGATTGTGAAAATAAAGCAAAGCTTGTAACACAAGGGTTTAGAAAGGAGGAAGGTATAGACTATGATGAGGTTTTTGCACCTGTTGCCAGGATTGAGGCAATCAGGTTGTTTTTAGCCTTTGCATCATTCATGGGATTCCATGTCTACCAAATGGATGTTAAGAGTGCATTTCTTTATGGCACTATTGGAGAGGAGGTATATGTTCATCAACCTCCAGGCTTTGTTGACCCTACTCATCCAAACAAAATTTATAAGGTGATCAAAGCTCTTTATGGTCTACATTAAGCTCCCAGAGCTTGGTATGAGACACTTTCTTCTTTCCTGCTAGAAAATGGTTTTAGGAGAGGTACCATAGACAAAACATTGTTTATCAAGAAGAACAAGAGTGACATTATGTTAGTCCAAGTGTATGTGGATGACATCATTTTTGGCTCTACAACGCAGTCTATGTGTACTGAGTTTGAAGATTGTATGCACAAAAGATTCCAGATGAGCTCCATGGGTAAGCTCACATTCTTTTTGGGATTACAGGTGAAGAAACAACCTGATGGAATCTTTATTAGTCAAGATAAGTATGTAGCTAACATCCTTAAGAAGTTTGATTTTTGTTCCATCAAAATAGCTACTACTCCTATTGAGTTAAATAAGCCCCTGGTCAAAGATGAAGATGGTATAGATGTAGATGTGCATGTCTACAGGTCTATGATTGGTTCCCTGATGTATTTAACTGCATCAAGGCCAGACATTATGTTTGCTGTCTGTGCAGTTTTAAGTCACTCCAAAAGCTTCACACTTAAATGGCGTAAAAATGATTTTTAGGTACCATCAGAACATCAACCCAAACTAGGTATGGTACTAGGGATCTCCTTTTTGAACTAGAAGCTTCACTCAACATTGATTATGGAGGCTCAATCTTTACGAGTAAAACAACAACAGGTTGGTTGTCAATTTCTTTGGTAAATACTGATACTCTTGGTAATGCCAGAAGCAGACGATTGTGTAAAAATTCTACTACTGAGACGGAATATGTTTATAGCTGCTAATTGGTTGCGGTCAAGTCTATAGAAACAGAAACAGATAATGATTATGGTTTAATTATCCATGAACACCAAAATCCATATTGACAATGAGAGTACTATATGTATAGTCAAGAATCCTGTCTATTAACCCAGGACCAAGCATATTGAGATCGCTATCACTTCATAAGGATTGCTATAGAGAAAGATTGATAGATGTAATCAAGATTCACACGATCTAATGTTGTAGACCTTCTCAACAAAGATTTGATGTTATAACAATATTTAATTTTTTGAGGTGTTAGCATTGGGAATGTTAAATTTGTAGCTAAGGAGACGTGCATTGAGGGAAGGTTCAACTGTAAAGTTTGTCCTTGTAGTTAGTTCTTGTAGTTAGAATTAATACTGATAAGGTATTAATCCTGGTAGTTAGGATTGTTGGTTCAGGTTAATACTGCCTTATGAAAATGTCATGCAGTATTTTTCTTGTTTTTGAGTACTAACCTTTTCAGAACAGGGCAAGAAATTTGAAGATGGATGGAAGCTGTGTTGGTAGCCTTTCTCATATCTGGTTTGTAAGTGATAAGTACTAGAGAAAATTTAATACTGATATGTCATTATTAATACTAGTAGCGTACAAGTTAATTCTGGTGGCCTACAAGTTAATACTGGTAGACAAAAGTTAATACTGATATGTCATATTAATACTGGTAGACTGAAAGTTAATTTTGTTAGGCCAATATTAATACTGGTAGATGACCGTTGATGCTGGTAAGGGAAAATTAACTTTCCTTATTTAAATATTACCGTTAGATATTTTTACGGCAATTACTTCGTGTATAGGTTTCTTAATTGGATAATTACTGAATTTAATTCAATAAATATCTTTATTCACTATAAAGATACTACTTTTTCAGTTGGTCAAATCAGAAACCTTGTTTATCATCTGTCTAAGTTCAATTGCCTCTCTCTACCAGCACTTAGTTACTCAAACGCACCAAACCTAAAACTCAAGTAAGATACTCAACAACTTTTGTTCCTCAAGAACTAAAGAAGGGCCAACTTGCGATACTCGATAAGCATAACATGGTTTCTTTTACTAAAGAAACCTACTGAAACGTTGTGTTTTCATTGAGATAGTAGATTTTCTCAAGAGGTACTAACTCTTAGGTAGTGCCTTATCCACAATCCCACTAACTATGATTCCCTAGTCAAACCGTTCTGGCAGAACTGCAACTGATTATATACACTTGCTAATGGGAATCAAGAGAAGGTAGCCATCTAAAGAATAATAAGGAGTATACCATTACTGAGGCATCTATCAGAAGTCAACTTTAATTGGCAGATGCAACAGGTATAACTAATTTACCAATGCTGAAATTTATGAAGGACTGGCCATATCGGGGTATGTTTCAGAGGGAAAACTTACTTTTTGGAAAAATAATTTTACACCCCAATGGAAGTTTATAATCCACAATATTCTACACTGCATAAGCCCTAAATCTGGTGGATAGGATCAATCTGGAGTAACCAGTAGTTTTTATTATTTTTTTTTATATTTTGTTTTATTTTTTATTTTTTTTCTACTGCATTTAATCTGTCTATCCTAGTAATAGGGTTTCTAATTTTTCAAAATGAATTTGATGAAAGGTTCACACTTAGAAGTAATACTAAATTTTTAATGTATCAAATATTTTTACAAATAATTTTGGATATAACTACTAAAAAAATGGGAAGTATCTTGCCCCAACTTTAACTAAAAAGATTTTTAGCATATGAAAAAGGTTTTGGGCGCAGGGGGACACCTGTACCATAGCTGCCTGCAATATTGGCAAGTGCAGGCACCAGATTCCAGTGAGATCAACAATCCCAGCTGGCGCCTAACCCATCTGGGTGGGAAACCTGAACCAGTACCATCCAACACAACTCCACCACCCCCCAATTCTTAACCACAAACCATCAATCACCCCCTAGGTCTTTTCCCAGATAGGCCCTAAGATTCCTCAGACTTAGGGTCCAACTTGTCACCCCAGTAGCATCTGAGGCCAACTACCACAAGTATGTGAGTTGAAACTGAGGGAGCTACCACAACAACCTCTGGCGTAGATGCAGGGATGTATTAGTTGGTAACGATTCATGAGTCTCCACTCAGGTCCTATAAAGCACCTCTCCCTGAAGGTAACACATTAGGAAGTGCCGAGGATAGTTTGATTCTAAAAGAATTGATGGACATTATACCTAAGCTAGTGTTAATAATTGATAATTATGGAGAAAGACTGCAACAAAAAGAGTACCTATGGAGGCAGTTCTTACTTTGTTAAAAAGGTGAAGCTTTTGAAAGCTGCCTTGAAGAGAAAATCAAAGAAAGTTATTTTGTCTGAATCAGAGGATGAAGAAACAGAGGATCAGGGGAGGAAAATTCAAGATATAGATGATGATCCTCTAGTTTCTTTGGTCAGAAACTCTATGGAAGAAAAAGAAGCAAATTTTGTTACTCCTAAAAAGGTTAGTGTTTCAGGGGAGGCACAAGAGGAAGATATTAGTCCTACAACCCTGGAAGCAGCTAAAACTTTATCAAAGGTTGCTTCTCAGAATGTTAGTACATACACGCATTAGAGCAATGTCAGCTAGTAAGGGTAAAGATATTGGTATTGGTATGGATTTCTTCAGTGCAGCAAAAGAGAGACTTAATTCTGCTGAAGTTGAAGTTAATACTGAAGTTAATCCTGGTAGTGCAGGAGTTAATATTGGTAATACACCAATTAGTACTCCTAGTGTAATTCGGACTATGAATGTGATTGTCCCTTCTCTAGTTAAAAGTCAAAGGGAAGGAAAAGCACCAATGACTTCAGAAGATGATTCAACTCCACAAATACAAAAGAACAGATAAGACAAGAAGAAGCTGGTCTTGCAGAAGCTATGAGGTTGCAAGCTTTACAAGATGAAGAGGATGCAAGACAAGTTCATTTAGATGCTTTGTTGGCTAAGAGAATACAAGAGGAGCAAGAACTATCTGACCAACAACAGAAAAGAAAAGCTGAAGTTCAAGAAGCAGCATAGTTCTATACAGAATAGGATTGGGACACCATTAGAGCCAAGCTTGAAGCAAATGCAGAATTGAGATGGCTCAGATAAGAGTTATCTCCCAAGGAGAAAATACGGGGTGTCTAGTGATGATTTTGCAAAGAGGATAGTGGACATGATAAATCAGAAAAAGAAGTATTATGCGGAACAGAAGGCTAAGGCAAAGAGAGACAAGCCCATGACACAAGCACAACAAAGAGACTATATGAGTACCTTCATCAAAAATCAAAGCTCTTAGAAAATGGCTCAGTTGAAGAAGCTTACTTTTGAAGAGCTCAAGGTTGAAATTAAAAAGCTAGATAGGAGCATTGAAAGTTTTGTGCTAAGGGATCTGAAGAAAGAGTTAAGAGAGCAGGTGTACAGCTGGAGCAAGAGTCTTTAAAGAAATAAAAGATTGTTGTTGAAGATGTTCCAATCACAGAGGAGAAAGTTGAAGTTGTAAAGAAAGAAGAGCCAATAAAGAGAACAGGAAAAAAGAAGAAGCAAAAAGCTAGGAAAGGTACACATGCTGACAAAACTGCAAAGCATGAAGCTGAAGAAGACATGGAAGCACTTGTGAAAGGTAATGATATAGATTCTTCTTCAGGTACTGATATTCCAGTAAGTGTTGTTCCAGTAGCTATCAAACCTCCTAGTATAGCTAATTGGAAGATGATCAAGCTAGGGAACAAGGGTGTGTATCAAATTATAAGAGAAGATGGAACTTATATCACTTACATAAATTTTGGAGTTATGCTTAAAAGTATCTCAAGGGATGATCTTATAGAGTTATACAGGTTAGTTATGCAAAAGTATGGTACAAATGGACTAGAGGATGAGTATGAGAGAGTATTTTGGGGTGATCTTAAGACCATGTTTGATCTACCTCTGAGTACAGATCCTATCTGGAATTTACCATATCAACAAAAGATGCTAAGATAGAGATATTATGACATTTGTAGAGTGCATTGTTTGACTTTAGAATCAACTGATATCTATATGTTGACAGAAAGGAGATATCCTATACCAGCTGATGTGTGTCAAGCTATGTTGGATAAGAAGCTTTAAGGGGATAAAAAGGATGAGGCTTGCTATCAATTGTTAAAGTTAATAGAGAAGCAAGCTCAGAGTAAGTTACCTTGAAATGATGGTGTTTGAAAGGTTTCTCAGTAGCTACAAGTATGGTTTGGGTATCTAGAAGCTGTAATGGAGTTAAGAAGGATTGTTTAAGTGTTGGTTTAGCAACCACACAACAAATGGTCATCAGTTCACTATGTCTAATAGACATTAAGAACTGGCTAGTCCAAAGCAAACGGCTTTGGTAAAGACTTCTCAAATCCGTTGATGGCTGACAGTTTTCTAAAAACTATATGGTAATCAACTCACCATGTTTTTAAAATAAAGAGTTGGATACTCCAGAGCAAACGGCTACTGGTAAAGAGATCTCAAATCCATTGATAGCTGATAGTTTGCTAAAAACTATAAGGTTATTAACGCACCTTGTTATTGCAATGAAGCATTGACTAGTCCATAGCAAACGACTAATGGTAAAGACATATCAAATCCGTTGATGGCTGGTAGTTTGCCAAAAACTATAAATCCAACTTAGTTGGATGTTGCTGTGTAGCTGTGATGCAGAGGTGATAATTTGCTGCTGACAAGAATTGAAAGCTAAAGGAAGTTAAAGATGACTAAGAACACAAAAGAGTTCAAGATCATCAAAGAGCAGATTAAAGAAGTGTTTGGATGCAATCCTCAAAAGCTCGAAGAAAACTAAAGAAACTTAAAGTTAACAAGTAAAGTTCAAGTTTAGGGGAGGATTGTTGGGAATTAAGTATTCTAGACTTAATTATGTTAGTAATACAGTTAGTTCTGCTAGTACACATGTTAGTACTGGTAGAAGAGTTAGCATAGTTAGTACTGGTAGTATATTATAGTTAATACTGTCAGTATAAAGATGTTAATACTGATAGTTAAAGTTAGTACTGTTATGTTATAGTTAAGTCTGCTTATGTAAAAGTTAGTTAGAATTAGAGATATACATGAGATATCTTAGGAAAGGATATGCATTATCTCTATATGCGTTTTGTAAAGCCCATTAGGGTTTCCTTGGTGTATAAAAGGAACCCTAGGCATAGTTAGAATAGACAGATCTATAGAGATCAATTAGCAATCATAATTTGTAATCAAGGTAGATTCAAGTTATAATATAAAGTGTGAGTTTGATAGAAGATCTCTTATGTTTACTTAATAATGTTCTTCTTAGCATTGTTGATTAGTTTTTGCATAATCAATAGTGTTCAATCAGTGTTTCATTATTGTTTCTTTTGATTTAGCTAAAGTAACAAACCCTTTGCAAGTTAAACGTTCAAGATCTATTCAATAAGGGATCCAACAGGGCCCTGGTAAATGCTTCCTTTAGACAGCATTTGGAAATAAAGTATGACACCTCCCTAAAGTATTCTGAGTTTGGGTACGAGGGATATAGTAGTGCAACTTCATTGTTGGTGGCGAAGGCAATCTCATCAAAGGAGAATTCAATATGATCTGCAAGTAAGAAAGGGTTTGGGCTTTCAGGTGTGTCAAGAGTGACATGTTCTTCTTTAGGAGTGATTTCAGGTGAGGAGGGATTGTGTGATGATGATTCAGTCATTATGGATAGTTAGGGTTTTGAAGATTTGATCTGGTTTGAGGTGTGTGTTTTGTTTGTTCTTGATGAATTTGTGAGAGTGAGTTGTTGAAAGGTTTGTTGTGATTTATATGATTGATGAAGTTATAATTTTTTCTTTGAGAAATTGTAACTGTCATTTGAGGTTTTAAAGTTATGGGAATTTTAGGGTTTGTTTTCAACATGTGTGCTAAATTTTGTATTTAATAAAAGTCGGCACATTATGCTTCTGACACCTAGAACAATGAACAACCGTCTATTCAACTACAAAAGTAGGTGAGAGAAAGATGATGAGGTTATTTTAACTTTTGGATTTCTTCTTTTAATATTTTTAAATATATTAATTTTAAAAATCGCATTTATTTATTTTTTAAACTGGCCTTGTGATTGATGTTCAAAGAATGAACTATGTTCAGGTTTGATGTTATGTTATGCTGAACTGATTATTGTAATCTTCATCATCATCAATTGTTGCGGTTGTCGTAAGGGACTTCTACAAGAAGTTTTACAACTCCCTAGGCAGAGTACCTAACCGCTTTAGTAGTAGTATAGGCAAGACTCGAGGGTTGTTATCGTTCTCTAGGGGAATAGGTTGGGAAGGTTTGATCACAGTCTAACAGAATTCTAGGGGTTGAGAGAAGATTATTTTTGTATTTTTATATTTATAAGAAAGTAGTAAAATCATATGTTTGAGAGGTTTGGTTGGTTTTAGCTGTTAAACTAAATAATAAACTACGCTAATGGTGATAAGTTGTTGCTTTGTCACACTTGTGATGATATATGTAATTATTTCCTAAGTCATGAA